>CASHTC010000638.1:32500-40000 GCA_949357725.1 Hyperoplus immaculatus | reverse complement strand
ATGGAGCTGCATTGGATTTATTTTGTTTTTTATTTGGACCGGAACAAGTCGGATCGTAACTTTAAAAAAATCAAAACAGAAAATGTCACACTGTGTCGAAACTATCGCAGGTCTGAACAAACTCCTCACTGGGACCTGGTGTCTTATTCCTTGTTCCTCGGAAGCAAATAAACTATCGCAGGTCTGAACAAACTCCTCACTGGGACCTGGTGTCTTATTCCTTGTTCCTCGGAAGCAAATAAACTATCGCAGGTCTGAACAAACTCCTCACTGGGACCCGGTGTCTTATTCCTTGTTCCTCGGAAGCAAAATATATTTTTTTTTTTTCAAGATAATTTTTTTAGACATTTTTGCTTCTATTAGACAGTTTTGTATAGAGTCAGAGAGGGGAATGACATGCAGAGAACGACCCGGGCTGGATTCTAACACGGGTCTGCTGTGAAGAGGACAGACAGACAGGCAGGCAGACAGACAGACAGACAGACAGACAGAGAGGGGAATGACATGCAGAGAACGACCCGGGCTGGATTCTAACCCGGGTCTGCTGTGAAGAGGACTGAGACTCTATGGGGACCAAATACATTTTATTTTTTATTTTTCGACGTTGGAACATGTTACAAGTTACATAATACAGTATACACTCACCGGCCACTTCACTAGGTCCACCTCTTCAATTACTTGTAAAAACAAATAGCTAATCAGCCAATCACATGGCAGCAACTCATTGCATTCACTTAAAGGAATACTTCACCCAAACGGAACCGGCGTTCTGTCATTATAAAATCACTATTATAATATAATGAATGAGGTTTTTCTTCCCTCAGTCTTCCCTTGGCCCAGCTGTCCTGTTAATCCTAACCCTATATTTTACCATGTGTGATGTCACGCATGGGAAAAAGTAGGGTTAGACAGTGAGACCATAAAAACACTCTTTCTGCCTTTTCTCAGGCTAGGATGAACCGATTTCTAAAATGTTTGCACATTTATGCTACATAGGATCTCAGAGTTCAATACACCTTCATATTCCCACCGGTGAAGTAGGTCTTAAAACCCCCCTTTTCTTCCCCATTCTGTTGCTCGGTTTTAACCTCAACTATTTTCTAGTCCAGGTCTACATGCCTAAATGCGTTGAGTTGCAGACATGTGATTGGCTGATGAGTTATATGTGTTAACAAGAAAATTGAACGGGTGTACCTAATAAAGTGGCCGGTTTGTGTATGTGTTATACGTTCCATTATACATTATATATAACAGTTATGATGATAATATTCAAGTGTATTTATAACCAAAGTGAACGCTGCCGCCCTGTGTGCAATATGTAGATATACTGACAGAGAAATAAAGACTCACCTTTCATATATATTTATCACAATTTAAGACTTTTTATTTCGCCGTTTCTCTCAGCTGAATTGCTCGGAATTAAATTATTTTTTTTTTTTAAGATTATTTTTTGGCATTTTCAAGCTTTATTAGACAGTACAGAGTTGAAATGGGGAGACAGAGAGAGAGAGAGAGAGGGGGGGGGGGGGAAGGGTAGGGGGGATGACCTGCAGTAAAGGTCCACGGGGCGGATTTGAACCCGCGACCACTGCAACGAAGGCCGGAGCCAATATGGTACACACTCTGTCCACTACGCCACCGTAGCGCCCCAGAATTTCAGTTTAACATAAAAATGTATGCATATGGAAATGTGGCAAAAGCTCGATATGTATGTGTACATTTGGATCTCATAAAACAGCCTTTGTTCATTTTTTAAATAAAAAAATAATATGTAGGTACAGGTCTTAAAAAATGCATTTTTCAGCACGTTTTTTAAGTAGAAAATGTCTCATTAATGCAGACAGTGAACAACACACGAACAAATCCTTCTGTAATAACCTTCAGAATAGTGCTGAGAATGATTATGGAAAGTTTAGTTGATGTAAGTGCTTTAGAAGTTGAGATTTTTGGTTCAGAGTATTTAAAAAAAATAATGTTGAGATAATGTCCGTTAAAGATGGTTGTATAGGAGAAATATACAGACGCAAACAGACAAGGTTTAGTCAAATAAACACCTGAATGTACATGTTGGACCTTTTGATTTATACTAGTATGAAAGAAGACATGTTATGGACGATAAATAGACACAAAATTATCTCTAAATTGTGCATGAAACTAGTCTGTTGTTGGTAGTTAATGTTGTGTTAAGATTGGCAAGAGGCTCAATCATAACTCCACACCCTCCACTGTTACATAAAGATGACAGTGCGTCTGTGTGTGTGCATGTGTGTGCGTGTGTGTGTGTCTGTGTGTCTGTATGTCTGTCTGTCAATGTGCGTGTGTGTGTGTCTCTGTGCGTGTGTGTATATGTGTTTGTGTGCGTGTTTGTGTGTGTGTGTCTGTCTGTCTGTGTGTGTCTGATTGTGTGTCTGTCTGTCTGTGTGTGTGACAGTTGCGTCTTGCATCATGTTCACGCTTCGTTTCATCCCGTCACTCAAAACTTTACAGAAATCAATCCATCAACTTTTAAATATTTCTGAAACAGTCTCATTTTTCCTCTGATGATCATAAATTACATGTAACAGCAAAACGAGACCATCAGTGGCAAAGTATGCTATTTTTATATAGTTTTTCTTAATGCCTTTGTCATGGGTACGTTGTCATACGCTCACCCAGGAACAACAGCTGGCGTGGTAAAAACACTACCGCTTTTGTCCAAAGGGGTCCGCTAGAATCAACACACTGAAAGTTCCTCAGAGCACCTTTAACCTCTTATTTATACAGAGATGCTCAAACACTAAGAATAAATTAAAGATGGAGTCAGTGATTATTGTTGTCAAAATCACTTTCTGTCAAAATCAGTGAATATCTCCTCATGATCTGCTACCTGTCTGTATACTGTGTGTGAGCTGAAAAAATATAGTGTTGACGATACACTCTGTAAACTGGCATGTTACTAGATAGAGTGGGCCCTTTGATACTAGTTTACAGAGCCTAGGCTGTGTATTAACTCTGGATTGTCTTCCAGGGCATACACATACAGACAACAAGCGTCCTCCAGAATCACTGCGTTTCCATGGCACAACTAGATTGGATTAAGACATATATCGAACTAGACACTCGAACGGACCGTGACACTTGTCTGAGTATACATGGCCTTTCAGAAATCGGATAAATGTCCGATGCATGGCTGTCTCCACTATGCTAGGTGGCGCTGTAGCCCTTTCAACCATGCTTTCAACAAGTGGTTTTAGAGCCACGTCCCGGTTCCCTTCCGGTAATAACCCATGGTGTAGCCTATCACGCGCAGGTACACAAGCGCAGAACGAGAAGTCCGATATGCGATATCCGATCCCTGTATACATGCAGAGAGAATGCCGACTATGAACGAGTTATCTAGGTGTTCTTATCCGACTTCTCTTGTCCGTTAATGTGCCGATTTGTGTGCGAAATAGATCGGATAAAGGTGTTTACATGCAGTTTACAAGTCCTGTTGAAGTCTTATTCGTTTAGTTACCCGATTATGAGTCTGCATGTAAACGTACTGAGTGAGTCCACATTTAAACCTGCAGTGTGTAGAATTGTGGGTTTTATTTCCTAGCAGATTTTGTAGAAAGTAATTATAATATCCATAAGTACATTTAATTTAGTGCATAATAGCTGGAAAAAAAAGTTTTTAATTATTATGAATTCCCTTAGAAATGGTCTCATATATGTCCATATTTCTGCATACTTTGGACCAAGGCCTAGTGCCGCCATCTGGAAAGTGTCATAGTTGGAATGTCATCAGGTGCATTGTTTAAAATTTAGAATTGTGCTTGTCCTTGAAGGCCACTGTAGCTTCTGTTATTATTCTAAAGGGTTGGGGTTACCCAGGGAGCGTTGCATTCTAGAACTTTGTAGAACTTTCTTGGTGATGTTCTACAAAGTTCTAGAATACACAGCCTATTGTGAAAGACTGTGTATTTTTTACTCTGTGTTTGTGTATTTGTTTATGTTGTTTGTGTTGATATGGATCCCCCTGGGTCTGAAATAAAGAATTATATATATATATATATATATATATATTAACCCTCATGTCAGTCTACAGAGCCTAGGCTGTGTATAACCCTCATGCCAGTTTACAGAGCCTAGGCTGTGTATAACCCTCATGCCAGTTTACAGAGCCTAGGCTGTGTATAACCCTCATGCCAGTTTACAGAGCCTAGGCTGTGTATAACCCTCATGCCAGTTTACAGAGCCTAGGCTGTGTATACACTCTGGGTTTTGCAGACAGAGATCGGCCTAAAGCTGTTGTTGTGTTAGAGATGTAATCCGGTGAAACTATAGCGTGTATGTAAAGGTTGGAGCTGGCTGTTTGCTTCTGACAGGGCGAACCACATAGCAGCACTGTTGATCTTGGCTCCAGCGCAGTTTCAATCTATTCAATATCCACGTGTGTGTGTGTGTGTGTGTGTGTGTGTGTGTGTGTGTGTGTGTGTGTGTGTGTGTGTGTGTGTCTCAAACTCTGCAAACGTTATTTACAACACTGGTGGTGACATGTATTAAGGTCTTACAGAACAGCTTTTTGATACAGCAAAAAATACCATGTACATGTCTTAAAAATGCATTTTCAGCTTGTTTTTTTTAAAGAAGAAAATGTCTCATAAATCAGACAGTGAACAACATATGAACAAATCCTTCTGTAATAACCTTCAGAATAGTGCTGAGAATGATCATGGAAAGTTTAGTTGATGTAAGTGCTTTAGAAGTTGTAGATTTTTGCTTCAGAGTATTGAGAAAATAAAGTCTAATGTTGAGATAATGTCCGTTTAAAGATGGTTGTATAGGAGAAATATACAGACGCAAACAGACAAGGTTTAGTCAAATAAACACCTGAATGTACATGTTGGACCTTTGATTTATACTAGTATGAAAGAAGACATGTTATGGAAGATAGACAGACATAGAAAATTGTTTTTGCCTCCAGTGTTTTGCCACACACACACACACACACACACAGACACAGACAGACGTACACACACACACACACACACACACACACACACACACACACACGAGCACAGACAGACAGATACACACACACATAGACAGACAGATACATACACACAAGCACACACACACACACGCGCGCGCACACACACAGACAGACGGATACATACACACAAGCACACACACACACACACGAGCACAGACAGACAGATACACACACACATACACACACACGGAATCCGTTAAATACCTTGACATCTTGGGATTAAACAAAGTAAATTATGTTGTTATTTCGTGACTTGGCCCGGGCAGTTGCCATGGTTAACGTTATAGTAATAACAGGCAGCTGTACCAATAAAACCAATGCGCCGTGTAATTACACTTAATCCTTTTAACAACTTGATGGTGTGTGTGTGTGTGTGTGTGTGTGTGTGTGTGTGTGTGTGTGTGTGTGAATGATGAATGTTGAAATTGCTGCCAAAACTGTAGCAGAGCTGGTCCGACTGCAAGTACACACACACACACACACACACACACAGACAGACAGATAGAGACACACACAGAGACACACACACACACACACACTGACAGACAGATAGAGACACACACAGACACACACAGACAGATAGAGACACACACAGACACACACACACACACACACACACACACAGACAGACAGATAGAGACACACACACACACAGACAGATAGAGACACACACACATACACACACACACACACAGAGACAGACAGACAGATAGAGACACACACAGACACACTCACTCACTCACTCACTCACTCACTCACACACACACACACACACACACACACACACACACACACAGATAGAGACACACACAGACACACTCACTCACTCACTCACTCACTCACTCACTCACTCACTCACTCACTCACTCACTCACTCACTCACTCACACACACACTCACACACACACACACATCGTTGTTTGCCTGCAGGACAGACACACACATCATAGTTCCTAGAAATATAAATTAAAAGTCTTCACCTCATCCATCAATGTCAGCGGTGAATCTTCTGTTGAGCGACATGTTAACACGCGCTAAACTCCCACTACACGATTTCAAGATAATATATGACTTTCTTTCACCGTTCAAGATTAATTACTGTCTTAAGCTACAGACTTTACCTTTAAAGGTGCAGTGTGTAGAATTTTGGGTTTTATTTCCTAGCTGATTTGTCCTTGAAGGCCACTGTAGCTTCTGTTATTATTCTAAAGGGGTTGGGGTTACCCAGGGAGCGTTGCATTCTAGAACTTTGTAGAACTTTCTTGATGATGTCATATTACACACTGCACCTTTAATGCAACTTAATCTCATTGTCCTACCTGTGTTAAAGCAATAGTGTGTAACTTCTGTTGCCACCACGATAAATTATTTTAGGATTATTTCTTGGCACACACACACACACACACACAATTACACACACATAACAACTGCATTGAAAGAGTTGTAACTTTAGTCTGCTCAGTATGTCATTGGGCCTGTTAGCGGCTCGTATACACACAGACATAAACAGATAAATCTGTGTGTGTGTGTGTGTGTGTGTGTGTGTGTGTGTGTGTGTGTGTGTGTGTGTGTGTGTGTGTGTGTGTGTGTGTGTGTGACAGAGTGCACAGAGGTTTTGGGAATCAGACTAGTTCACATGATATTATAAAAATCCTAGATTCCCACAGTCTACACACACAACCACACACACACACAACCACACACACACACACACACAGGTCAGACATCTCATGCTTTTAACCTAGTCTCTCTTTCAGAATGTTGCCTATTTTTAAGTGGGTAGGGAGTTCGCCTCTGGTGTGCAGGGTCGGAGGTTCGATCCCCCGTCTCCCCGCCACATGTCGAAGTGTCCCTGGGCAAGACACTGAACCCCGAATTGCTCCCGATAGTTAGCTTAGTTAGCTACCCTGCGTGGTAGCTGCTGCTATCGGTGTATGAATGTGTGTGTGACTGGGTGAATGTGTACAAAAAAAAACAATGTGAAGCGCTTTGGGTCTGTGATAAACGGAGATATAGCGCTATACAAGTACCATTACCATTCAGGTTTATTTCAGGGATTCCATCAGGACAATACAGAGGATTTCACGGAGCGTTGAAGCAGCAGGCTGAGTCCGCATGGCACTCTTAATAGCAACAGAACAGTGTCTTATATCTCATGTGTGGGGTGCATCACGTGTCTTAAAGGCCTACTTCACCGGTTTGAATATGAAGGTGTATTGAATTCTGAGATCCTATGCAGTATAAATGTGCGAAAAAAATTGAAATCGGTTCATCCTAGCCTGAGAAAAGGCAGAAAGAGTGTTTTTTTTAACCCTATATTTCTCTTTCTCGTGACATCACAGAAAGAGAAATATAGGGTTAAAAAAAACACTCTTTCAAACCGGTGAAGTAGGCCTTTAATCTTCTATTAATAGACAGATCGCTTCATCACAGCAAGTCGAACACAAGTCCTTACTTACATAGGTGTTTTCGTGTCTCGCTAGT
>CASHTC010000638.1:22500-27500 GCA_949357725.1 Hyperoplus immaculatus | reverse complement strand
CAAATTCCCCTTTAATTCTGTTTCCATTGGGGAAAAAAAATTCTCACGAAAATGAGTTAGTTTGGATAACACACACACACACACACACACACGCGCGCGTGTGCAATTTGCTTAGTGTTTCTCCCACAATTAAAAAATTATATTTATAAATATTTTTTAAAAACTTTTTTTGGATATGCCAAATAAAAAAGAGACAGACAGAACTAAGGTAAGTAAAGCTTTCTCTCTCTCTCTCTCTCTCTCTCTTGCTCTCTCTCTCGCTCTCTCTCACACACACACACACACTCACTCTTTCACTCCCTCCCACACACACACACACACACACACACACACACACACACACACACACACTCACACATACACACTCACTCTTTCTCTCTCTCTCTCCCACACACACACACTCACTCTTTCACTCTCTCCCTCTCTCTCTGACACACACACACTCAATCTCTCTCTCTCTCTCCCTCCCTCCACTCTCTCCACACACTCTCCGCGCGGCGCTCGTCTCCCTGACAACAACAACAACAACAACACCAACAGATATCAGCTGTCTCTGCGTGACGTCACTTCAGATAATCAACGGACTCCTCGCGCGCGCCCAGGTCCAGGTGGTTCTCCTCTGCGTGATGTCTAGTTACATCACGACGTGCTGCTGCTGTTGTTGCTGTGACTTCCGGTATCGCGCGCCCGGTTGGTCGGTTGTCATCAGGAATCAGGTGAGGCGGAAGTGAAAGAAGCGAAGAGAGGCTCGCGCGCAGCTGCTCAACTGTCCGCAAGGTACACACGCACGTCACACACAGCCACCGCAGAGTGAGAAAGCAACAGCACGACCAAAAGTAAGTTATAAAAGTAAATTATTGATTTGTTATTCTGTTTTGTAGGCTACCTGTCTGTGTGTGTTTCGCGCTCTTTCGCCCGTTGTGTGTGTGTGTGTGTGTGTGTGTGTGTGTGTGTGTGTGTGTGTGTGTGTGTGTGTGTGTGTGTGTGTGTGTGTGTGTGTGTGTGTGTGTGTGTGTGTGTGTGTGTGTGTGTTTGAGCCCCAGTACGTGTTTTGATCCATTGTTAGTCTAACCACCATTTTATCATGTCAAGATTTGGTTTAAATAAGCAAATTTTGTGTACAAGACAGACAGACTCACTCACTCACTCACTCACTCACTCATGTAAATATAGTTTGATTGATTTATTAAAGGTGCAGTCATTGCTTCTGGAGAACGCTTGTTGTCAAAATCCGCTACCCGTCTGTACTGTGTGTGTGTGCTGAAATAAAGTGTTAATACACAGCCTAGGCTCTGTAAACTGGTATGTAAACAAAGGAGGCTCTCCATAGCTAGAAACAGGCCAGATTACAGAGCCTAGGCTGTGTATTAACAATTTTTTATCAGCACACACACAGTACAGACGGGTAGCAGATCATGAGGAGATATTCACTGATTTTGACAAAGTGATTTTTTTTTTAACAAACAATCTTCAGAATCCTCAGTGACTCCATCTTTAATATATTATGGATTCTATGAGGCTGTCGTCGCGGCATTGCTTCTGTTTCCATGTATCTGTGACAGCTCGTTAGCGCTAACGAGCTGTCACATTAGTGGTTAATTGGCTCTGGCCTCTGATTGGTTGATTAGTAATAGAGCCGGTAATTGACCCTGTGTGAATGACAGTGTGGATGACGGTTTTGTTTTATTTTTTCATTTATATTTCTGTTTAATTTGCCTGTCAGTTCACTTCATCTACTACAGCTGGAATAGTTTAAAGCTGCAGTGCGTAACTTTGTGTGTGTCAAGAGAGAAGTGAAACATTTTCTAAGGTTTATTCTCATAACTGAATAAACAAACTTTTCTCAAAGGGAAAATGTAGATCCCTGGAACACTGTTTGAAGTTAGAAAGCTTCCTGAAAAGTTACTGTTTCACTGTTGTTGTTTACAGCAGCAGGGCCCACAGTTTGGTTTACAAACATATTCTAGTCTTACGTTTGGTTCCAGGTTCCTCAGAATAATTTTGATTTATGATGATAGAATTATTCAATACTAAGAATTACACGTAGAGAAAATATGTTTAGTAAACTAACTGCAGGCTCTGTGCATGTAAACAAACCCCCCTCCTCTGAAACTACACAGGGACCCTTTAAGTTTCTTTATTAGGGAATGGCTACATTGAAATTAGTCTTTTCTTAAAGGTGCAGTGTGTAATGTGACATCATCAAGAAAGTTCTACAAAGTTCTAGAATGCAACGCTCCCTGGGTAACCCCAACCCTTTAGAATAATAACAGAAGCTACAGTGGCCTTTAAGGACAAGAACAATTCTACATTTTAAACAATGCACCTGATGACATTCCAACTATGACACTTTCAAGATGGCGGCACTAGGCCTTGGTCCAAAATATGCAGAAATATGGACATATATGAGACCCTTTCTAAGGGAAAAAAAAATATTAAAAAAAAAAATGTTGAGCTATTATGCACTAAATTAAATGTACTTATGGATATTATAATTACTTTCTACAAAATCTGCTAGGAAATAAAACCCAAAATTCTACACACTGCAGCTTTAAATAATAATCAAGTGAAGTCGTCTGAGCGCTTAAAAATCTGGAGGAAATGTGATATATAAGCGATCAGTGAGTCAGCTGGCAAATTAACTTGACTAATGACCAATTTATGTGTGTGTTACTGTGTGTTTGTGTGTGTGTGTTACTGTGTGTGTGTGTGTCTGTGTGTGTTACTGTGTGTGTGTGTGTTACTGTGTGTGTGTGTGTGTGTGTGTGTGTGTGTTACTGTGTGTGTGTGTGTGTTACTGTGTGTGTGTGCGTTACTGTGTGTGTGTGTGTGTGTGTGTTGAAATGTAATTATGGGACCTTAATGATTTTAATTAACTAGTCGGAGGAAGTCATTCCGGTTTATTTTCAGACACATTTCAAAGAACTCGTCACAAGCTTAATAACCGAGTGACACGCTAGGAAGTGTGTGTGTGTGTGTGTGTGTGTGTGTGTGTGTGTGTGTGTGTGTCACCAGTCACCACCTAGAATCATTTATCATCTCCAGATAAAGGATAATTTAATTAACTTGCTATTATGTAATGAAGGTTAAAGGTGGAGTCAGTGATTCTGGAGAACGCTTTTGAAGAAATTAATTTTTTTGACGACGATAATACAACAGGTTGAGTCACACACACACACACACACACACACACACACACACACACACACAGACAGACAGACAGACAGACGCACACACACACACAGCACTTAGAACACTATTAGTAACCACATAAAAGTAACCATCTAGAGATAAAGGGTTATGTAATTAACTCGTCGTAAATTATAGTTGTGTGGCCTTGGTGTTTGTACTGCAGAAGATGAAAGGCTAAGGCTGTGTGTGTTCTTGTTGGGATGGGGCCGATCACATCAAACATCCTAAACGCCTGATAACTGTGTTACTGTGTGTATATACATTCTGTCATCTCTGTCCTCTGCTGGTACGGTAACCTTTTTGGGGCGACTGTGGCTCAGGTGGTAGAGCGGGTCGGCCGATGATCAAAGGGTTGGAGGTTCGATCCCCGCCCTGCCACCTGTGTCATAGTTGTTGTGTCCTTGGGCGAGACACTTCACCCACCTTGCCTCGTGTGAATGTCGATAGTTAGCCTGCTGCTATCGGTGTGTGAATGGGTGTGTGAATGGTAACGTGGGAAAGGAAAACAGGTCTCCCTTGCAAAAGAGTCTTCGGTCTCAATGGGATTTACTTGTAGAAATAAAGGTTAAAAAAAAAAGAAAAAGCAGGTTAATGCTGCTGATGCTGATTTGATTTTTGTGTTGTTGTTGATTTTTATTTTGTATCCTGGTACTTTGTTTTTAAGCACTTTGTGTCTCCTCATACTGTGTACATACTGTTGTGTTTTGTGTCCATTGTTGTCTGGTATTGTTGTGTGTTTTTAGCCTTTCCTATACTGTAAACAAATTTTCCCTCTTGGGACAACAATAAAAACCTTGAACCTTGAATATTGCTATCGGGTCCTACGTATCAGATATCGGAAAAAAAAATATATATATATATATATTAAATTATTTTAACTATGAAATACATTGACATTTTAAACCCATAGCTATGTGATATAGCAAACATTAAAGGTGCTCTGAGGAACTTTCAGTTTGTGTTCATTCTAGCAATCCCCTGGACAACAGCTGTAGTGTTTTTACCACGCCAGCTGTTGTTCCTGGGTGAGCGTATACCCATGACAAAGGCATTAAGAAAAACTATATAAAAATAGCATTCTTTGCACTGATGGTCTGGTTTGCTGTTACATGTAATTTATGATCATCAGAGGAAAAATTAGACTGTTTCAGAAATATTTAAAAAGTTCCTCGTAGAGACTTTAAATGACATTTTTAAATCGAGTCGATAATGTTCAGAGTGAATCGGTGACATCACAGTCCCACATACAGACCAGTCTGACTGCATGCCTACTGCTGCATTCAGCACATTCCTAACTCCTGACACACACACACACACTGGCACACACAGGCACACACACACACATAGAGGCACAAAAACACACGCACACACACACGCAGGCACAAAAAGACACACAGAGAGAGAAAACACACACACACACACAGAGGAACAAAAACACAGACACACACACACAGAGGCACAAAAACACAGACACACACACACAGAGGCACAAAAACACACACAAACACACACACACACACACAGGCACAAAAAGACACGCAGACACAAAGAGAGAAAACACACACACACACACACACACACACACACACACAGAGGAACAAAAACACAGACACACACACAGAGGCACAAAAACACAGACACACACACACATCCAATACAACGCTAACAAAGCAGTGAGGCTCCACCCCGCCCTGCAGACACAGCACGGAGATGACGAGTCAAATTCAAAGCAATGTTTCAGTTGTTGATTCTACTGCTAAGAAGAAAAAACCTGGACGTACAGCAGAAGGTGTAAAATCCATGTGCCA
>CASHTC010000638.1:7500-12500 GCA_949357725.1 Hyperoplus immaculatus | reverse complement strand
TTATCGACATTTAAAAATATATATATTATCGATAATTTATTTTATTATCTATAAATTAATCATTAATTTTCTTTTTATAAATGTATTATTTTATTAATTGTATATTTAATAATGAGATATTTTCCCTTGTAGTGACTCCACCACCAGCAGCAGCAGCAGCCAGTGGGTTTGGGCTTGTTGTCACGGCGACCCATCCGTTCCCGGGGCAACAGCCGGGCGACCTGAGCTTCGTTCCCGGCGACGTCATCACCGTGGTGACGAAGACCGACTCGCAGTACGACTGGTGGGAGGGGCAAACCAAGGACGGACGCACCGGCATTTTCCCGGCAAATTTTGTGACGTATTAATGAGACTTTTCCCGGGCAAATGGTTTGAATTAACTGGAATTAACACAACATGAAAGTTCCTCAGAGAACCTTTTTATATATCAAATTTCAACAATTAATCCTTAAAGCTGGGGTGGAGGATTTGGGAAGAAAATGGCAGTTGGGATAGAGATTTGAATCCAAATACCTCAACCGCTCCACTTGTTCTCTTTGGTCCCTCCCCTATGGTCCCTCCCTGACACGCTCTACATCAAATCTCTATCTCAACTGCCATTTTCACCCCAAATCCTCCACCCCAGCTTTAACATAAACCCAATGCAGGAACTACAGTGATCAATCCATGGGTAATTTTGTGACTTACTGAAACAATCCCTGCGTTCCAATCCCCATACTTCCCTACTATTTAGTATGCCAGAAAAAGATTTAGGACGTCCCAATACATGCACGTCAATTGTAGTATGCTGCATCCATTTAGTAATTAGTTGGTTTTAACTTTTCTGAGAATTTATTTGATGAAGATAAGTTGAACATTTTATGCGTTTTCATCAACTTGGTCAATGCTACCCCCCTGTGGACACTTATAGGAACTGCACCTGAATCATTTATTAGGCCGAATTACTAGTTAAAGGGACACTGTGTAACATTTTAAGTAATTTATTAG
Organism: Hyperoplus immaculatus; assembly: GCA_949357725.1. NCBI lineage: Eukaryota > Metazoa > Chordata > Actinopteri > Uranoscopiformes > Ammodytidae > Hyperoplus > Hyperoplus immaculatus. Next base: position 11,513 of record CASHTC010000638.1, on the reverse strand, counting down.
CTAAAATCAATATCCTCATTCATAAATATGTCCTCATTGGTGTAAAATCACCTCTGCCAATAATCTGAATTATCCTCCTGAGCGGAGAATTACAAATATTAATATTACATTTTGTACATTGAGCAGGCGAGTTTTACGGAGGAATCCATGTTGGTTGGAATGTCATCAGGTGCATTGTTTAAAATGTAGAATTGTTCTTGTCCTTGAAGGCCACTGTAGCTTCTGTTATTATTCTAAAGGGGTGGGGTTACCCAGGGAGCGTTGCATTCTAGAACTTTGTAGAACTTTCTTCATGATGTCATATTACACACTGCAGCTTTAAAGGTTCAAAAATTAAAACTGATGAGAAAGAGACATTTTAATATTATATTCCAATAATATGTCCATGATATATATACATTATATTTTTATAATCAAAATAAATTTTATATTTGGCTTTTTTCCGTTCAAAAACATTTAAAAAATCCTTATTTTCATTTTCACTGAAATCATTTTCTATCTGTACAAAGAGGACTTTTACTTTGAAAGGACTGGAGTGGATGTAAGGTTAAAGCTGCTATGAGGAACTTTTAAATATTTCTGAAACAGTCTCATCTTTCCTCTGATGATCATAAATTACATGTTACAGCAAACGAGACCATCAGTGGCAAAGAATGCTATTTTTATATAGTTTTTCTTAATGCCTTTGTCATGGGTATACGCTCACACAGGAACAACAGCTGGCGTGGTAAAAACACTACCGCTGTTGTCCAAAGGGGGCGCTAGAATTAACACAAACTGAAAGTTCCTCGGAGCACATTTAAGACACAATATAAAATATTTACTGTTGAAAGCTTCTGGTTTCTGTTACAAACGTGAAGTTAACGGGACGTGGGTGTAAAATATTTTTGGATACTTGTACCTGTTTATAGTTTATATACAAACACACACACACAGACACAGAGACACACACACGCGCAGAAACACACACACACACAGAAACGCACACACACACACAAGCAGACACACGCAGAAACACACAGACACACACACACACACACACACGCAGAAACACACAGACACAGAGACACACACACACACAGACAAACACACATAAATAATGTTTTTCTAAGATTTTATGACTACAGTTGAACTTAAATCATGTGGTGTTTTTGGGCCGACTGATTTTACCCATCAGAGACTGTTTTAAAGATAATAAATCAATATGATGTATTAAGCCTTGGCTCTGTCTATCTGTACAATATTAAAAAATATATATAACAACTGAAAATCTCTTTGGAATCGACTCTTTCCTGCTATGTTTGATGCTTTTTCAAAAGTGTAAACACACACACACACGATAGTTCTTGCTCCGCTAAACCTGATTATTAGCCAACTGCTTATTTCAAACCGTTAGCTTAAGCTAGTGAAGCTAACACAATGTAGCCTACCTTCCTCCTTCTAATATAAGGTTTCTAACGTGTGCTCTGTCTAAATAAAGGTGTTGTGTTGTCCGCTTTCATTCACAGATATTAACCGGTTTAGTACATTGATGCTTTGAAACGGTTAATACATTACAACGTGAGTTTAGTAACACAACCAACACTTTTGTTTAAGGGAATTGTTGCTTGTATCGTATGTAATATCGCCTAGCAACCAACCAGTGTGGATGTAGTAATGACTGATGGCCACAGGAGGGCGCGCCTTCACTCACGCTCTCAATAGGATTATATATATTCGTTTATTTTTTTCCTTCATAATTTTTCATACAGTTTAATTAAAGAGAAATTAAGATGTGCTTTTATTTAATTGTATTACATTTTTCTTTATCTAGTGTGTGTGTGTGTGTTTGTGTTTTAAGTGAACTAGTAATACTTCAGATACTTCAGCATTTAAAGATACAATTACAGGTGTATTTTGGCGTTTAACTCAATTTATTTTTCTCTACCGGATGTATTGCTTGTATGTTAATGTGTCTAGTTTTATAACCCTTTATTTTGTAAGGTTGACCGGACCTTCTACCTGTATGTGATCGCGTCTGGCTTTACACATGGTTGTAGTTACGGCGTGTGGCCACAGGGGGGCGACAACCTCCGTGGTTTGAATGGGACACCGGTTTATCTTCCCTGTTACTGTTTTGACTCATCATTATGGTTCAATGCGGACTGAAATGAAATGAAGTACGGTGGTCTGGTTGGACCAGGCTAGTTTCACTTGGGTGTTGTTTAAAGAAACGTTACTACAAGAGAGTAATCTTTGCTTATGTAGAAGTTAGTGGCGATAGTTCTTGCTCGACTAAACCTGATTATTAGCCAACTGCTTATTTCAAACCGTTAGCTTAAGCTAGTGAAGCTAACACAATGTAGCCTACCTTCCTCCTTCTAATATAAGGTTTCTAACGTGTGCTCTGTCGAAATAAAGGTGTTGTGTTGTCCGCTTTCATTCACAGATATTAACCGGTTTAGTACATTGATGCTTTGAAACGGTTAATACATTACAACGTGAGTTTAGTAACACAACCAACACTTTTGTTTAAGGGAATTGTTGCTTGTATCGTATGTAATATCGCCTAGCAACCAACCAGTGTGGATGTAGTAATGACTGATGGCCACAGGAGGGCGCGCCTTCACTCACGCTCTCAATAGGATTATATATATTCGTTTATTTTTTTCCTTCATAATTTTTCATACAGTTTAATTAAAGAGAAATTAAGATGTGCTTTTATTTAATTGTATTACATTTTTCTTTATCTAGTGTGTGTGTGTGTGTTTGTGTTTTAAGTGAACTAGTAATACTTCAGATACTTCAGCATTTAAAGATACAATTACAGGTGTATTTTGGCGTTTAACTCAATTTATTTTTCTCTACCGGATGTATTGCTTGTATGTTAATGTGTCTAGTTTTATAACCCTTTATTTTGTAAGGTTGACCGGACCTTCTACCTGTATGTGATCGCGTCTGGCTTTACACATGGTTGTAGTTACGGCGTGTGGCCACAGGGGGGCGACAACCTCCGTGGTTTGAATGGGACACCGGTTTATCTTCCCTGTTACTGTTTTGACTCATCATTATGGTTCAATGCGGACTGAAATGAAATGAAGTACGGTGGTCTGGTTGGACCAGGCTAGTTTCACTTGGGTGTTGTTTAAAGAAACGTTACTACAAGAGAGTAATCTTTGCTTATGTAGAAGTTAGTGGCGATAGTTCTTGCTCGACTAAACCTGATTATTAGCCAACTGCTTATTTCAAACCGTTAGCTTAAGCTAGTGAAGCTAACACAATGTAGCCTACCTTCCTCCTTCTAATATAAGGTTTCTAACGTGTGCTCTGTCGAAATAAAGGTGTTGTGTTGTCCGCTTTCATTCACAGATATTAACCGGTTTAGTACATTGATGCTTTGAAACGGTTAATACATTACAACGTGAGTTTAGTAACACAACCAACACTTTTGTTTAAGGGAATTGTTGCTTGTATCGTATGTAATATCGCCTAGCAACCAACCAGTGTGGATGTAGTAATGACTGATGGCCACAGGAGGGCGCGCCTTCACTCACGCTCTCAATAGGATTATATATTCGTTTATTTTTTTCCTTCATCATTTTTCATACAGTTTAATTAAAGAGAAATTAAGATGTGCTTTTATTTAATTTTGTTACATTTTTCTTATTCTAGTGTGTGTGTGTGTGTGTGTGTGTTTTAAGTGAACTAGTAATACTTCAGATACTTCAGCATTTAAAGATACAGTTACAGGTGTATTTTGGCGTTTAACTCAATTTATTTTTCTCTACCGGATGTATTGCTTGTATGTTAATGTGTCTAGTTTTATAACCCTTTATTTTGTAAGGTTGACCGGACCTTCTACTTGTATGTGATCGCGTCTGGCTTTACACACGGTTGTAGTTACGGCGTGTGGCCACAGGGGGGCGACAACCTCCGTGGTTTGAATGGGACACCGGTTTTTCTTCCCTTTCACTGTTTTGACTCATCATTATGGTTCAATGCGGACTGAAATGAAATGAAGTACGGTGGTCTGG
>CASHTC010000636.1:25000-26863 GCA_949357725.1 Hyperoplus immaculatus | reverse complement strand
TATATATATATATATATAAATATATATATATATAATATATAATATATAATATATATAATATTATATATATATATATATATATATATATATATATATTATATATATATATATATATATATATATATATATATATATATATATATATATATATATATATATAGATAAATAAATAAAAATCTGCTTAAAACGGCTCCAAATGTGTTTCCATTTCCGCGCCATTCCAGTCATATTACTTGCAATCTCAGTTGTAAAAAAAGAAATGAGGTCGGGGATAATCGTTATTAAACTATCATTGTTTCCGCTCGCCGGGGCATGCAGGCTTATAAATGCAGCAAACCCTTTCAGCCATGAGCTCTGCTCGGCCCCTCCCTCACCATGATAGTTTCGCTAACGGCTAGAGAGTAGCTACGAGGGAGATGTTGCGCATTGCCGGGTGTTTTGAAAAACTTCTAGATGACGAGAATAAAGGTAAAACTAATTGTGTTGTCTGAAAACACTTCAGACTCACAACAAACTAAAATAATGTGCAAGATTTGTCACGACGCGGACACGCGAGTAACATGACATACGCGACCGAGAGACAGAGAGAGAGAAAAGAAAAGTGATACGACCTGATCTGCACCTTTAAACATCCCGACCAATTCTTTATTCACTTTAAGTCGAGTCATAGTGGTCCTATGACCAAGCAATCAATGAATAAAAACACAGGAAGTTTAAAGCTCCTTAACTCCTGCCACCACAACTGTCAACACTACAATGCAACTGCCTATCCAGCCAGCTCCATGACATAAATAAATCATGCCCTTACATTTAATGCTAGCAAAAGACGTGCCCTATCAACACCATTTACAACTGGTTATTTTTATTTTGACATATTTTTATTAATTATTAAAAATATGTTTCACTTATTTAGCCTATTTCTATTCTCCCTGTTTTCAGTTCAATACGGCCTTTGTTTAAAGTCCAAAGTCATGGTGTTTTTAGAAAAAAACCTTGTTGAAAGTAAAATAAATGCATAATGTTCTTAAATCAATGATTAACTGTCTTTAATAATCGTGATAACACAATGTGATTACTCAAATAATCATGATTATGATTTTTTCATAATCGAGCAGCCCTACCTTCTTCCATGGTTTAGATCAATTAGAAACAATTAAAGTATTAAACAGGTAGGCCTAGTCATTATTAGTATTTTGACTTCATATCTACAGGTTGTTTATTGTGATTTCATAAGCGTCAGTGAGCTCCATGGTAACTCAGTGATTGACAGGCTGACTGAAATGCTCTTGAGCTGGACAGAAATACCCTCTCCCAACCCAACACCCCTCTTAAAATACACAAACCGTTTGCCTTTACTGTCGCGACCCCCAAAAAAGTCGGTCGCGTACTGACCCCCCCAAAGGCCCCATTCTGAGCCAGGAAAAAACCCTGCTAACAATCTTGGCCGCATGAAGTAGGACATCCGGGTACTTCTAACCATCCTAAATCTGGCCACAAGAATCGGGACATCCTAAATCTTTTTTCTACATACTATATAGTAGAAAGTATGCGATTTGGAATGCAACCACAATCTCCCTCTAGTTGCCATGGCGAGGTGGACAACGTGCTAAAGGCCAAAGATGGGGTCACAGCTTACTGCTACCTGTTGAGTTTATTTGCATTGGAAGAAACACACACACACACAGATACAGACACACACACACACGCGCGCAGACACACACACACACACACACAGATACAGACACACACGCGCAGAAACACACACACACAGATACAGACACACACGCGCAGACACACACACACACACATAGACACACCAGACACACACACGCTCAAAGGTTGATCTACCACACAGATACAGAC
>CASHTC010000636.1:0-12500 GCA_949357725.1 Hyperoplus immaculatus | reverse complement strand
CGAGTTGATTTACTTCAAATTAACACTTTACACAAAGGCCCATGAGTCATGTACCAAAGTGCCCCCGACTTCTCTCACAAACACACAACCACTCACAAACACACACACACATACTTACAACCAGGGCCGGATCTAGGCATAGGCATTCTAGGCACGTGCCTAGGGCCCATTTCCACTAGGGGGCCCAGTGAGAAGGATAAAAAAAAAAATGTTTTTTTTTTTTTTTTTTAGTACGTGTGTTTGATATTAACATCATATTATGCAAATGTAAGTTATCATACAAAAAAATGAATACAATGTTTTGGTCTGGATAGTTAATAGCCTAATAATTGAATCAGTTCATCCGAGGTTAACTTATCACTCGGTATTGAGTTTATTTAAAAAAATTGGAAATGGGGCTGCCCTCAGTTGCCCATGCACTGTGTATAGTCTGTAGCCTATTTCAGCCTCATCTGTGGAAAAAAAAAGATAGCTGGACAACAGAGTTCTTCTGCTACGTTCCTCTCACTGCATTTAAATGCATTCATTAAATTACAGAGAAATATGTCCCATAAAAGAAAAAAAAGCACCAAGCCCATCCCAGAGGACACTGAATTATATTTTTTCTATATTAATATTTTTATGGAAAATCCATATGTCTTTCTTCAATAGCTTTTAATTCTACTTCATTTGAGCCAGTATCTCCAAATTATTTGTTCACAAAAAATTCCTCAGATTTAGCCTCTTAATTTCCCTCTCAAAGTGCACCAGATTCATGCATTTCACTTTAAAAAGGTACAAAAAATCTCCCGGGGGGGCATACCCCCGGACCCCCCTAGGAGAGTCAGGATCTCGGCTAGCCACTATTTTCACTAAGCTGGACATTGGAGGCACTAGCAATGAACTGGGTGTGTGAATGACATTTAACAATAGTCAATCATTTGGCCACGATAACATTGGAGAGGGGGGCCCTAATCAAATTCGGCTTAGGGCCTTATGAAGGCTTGGGCCGGCTCTGCTCCCGGTTATTATTTTAGCCGTCAAACCAGAGTTTTTCTGTGCGGCGGCTCACACCGGCGATGTCTCATCAATGTGAATTTCGCCGTTACCCACCACAGAGTTCCACGCCAGTTTTCACCAGGTGAATCGCTGCTTCGCTCACGCAAGGCTTTTGTGTTTAAATCTGGCTTGCACGAGTGTTTTAACTTTATGCTGAATAAAGCATTGCACTGCACTGTTTTTCATCCAGTTTGAAAAATTGCTCCTTACCGCCTGGGCAAAGTGGGCACATGTCCAGGGCCCTGGCCAATAGGGGGGCCCTTGAATTTTTTTTTTAATTAAAAAAATTTGACGGGGGTTTCCGCCCTGGGTCGTAAAAAGTCGGGTTGTTTTATATTCGGGGTCTTATATTCGGCCGGGACAAGCGTGTGTGCGCGACTCATTATGTTGCGAGTCAACGTGTCAGAGGCACGAATCGACAAAGCGATCGACCTACCGTGGCTTTTCTGCTGTGGCAGTTGTAGTGAGGAAAGTGTGCTAACTGTGCGTCCCCTTTACGCACCAGTACCAGTGTAACGAGCGAGGCGGTTGTTTCACTTTACAGTTAGTCGGCAGTGAGATTGGGGATTGGGGTATCCAGGCTCGGTACATGCAATCAGATCGCGGAGCCTGTCCCCTCGACACCCGTTAACGTGCAGGAATCCCCTGTGATCATTTAGTTTTAAACCACAGAGTGTGTCTGTCTCACTGTGAAGACACCAACACAGCGTTTCACGGGGTGACGCGCTGCTTCGCTCAGACATTGAGTGTAGGCTCCGAGGGGGGCGAAAAAGCAGGCGCAGAGATCTTACAAAGGCAAAAACAATCTGTTCGCGCGCTTAGAGCGCGCTCGCATCGTCGGTGTCTCTGCCCTAATCTAACTGTCTAGTAAGGCCAGGACACACCGGCCAGATAATCGCCGTCGTAGTGTCGGTAGGGGGTCGGGACACGAATCTGTTTGGTGTGTGCCGTGACGTCGGCCGACGTAGAGGTCGTCGGGCTTGTTTTGCGCCGATTGAACATGTTCAATCGGCGGCCGACCGTCTTTCATTTGGAGCAATTTGATTGGTGGAGGGCTAGCGAATCAGTGAAGCCCGGAAGTGAGGCGGGTAGCACAAACAGCTAACAACAGCTAGCCATCGTTTTAATGTGTTTGTTCGTTTCGTTTTGCGAGTACTCACATGCATCAACCCTTGTTGACTGCTCGACACCATGCTCGACACTCTCTGCTAAAAATTGTGCTCTTATGGTCCATAAATATACATACGTATTTCTATCTATGTTTATGCTCTAGAGAGCTGTCCCATCATTTCCGGCTTTCGTATTTTTTCGGGCCACAATACAGATTAGCGCCGCCTGCTGTTGTGGAGACATTACGTCCCGCGCAAGCGCAGAGCGTACGGAAAAATAAGCAGTCATCTCGGTGTGTTTTGTGGCCGCGACGGGAAGACTGGAGCTTCCTGAAACGGCGACTCCAGTTTTTGGGTAGTCGGAACGTGTCGGACTGGTGTGTCCTGGCCTGTAGACTCCGGCGCAAAGACTCTCTTTCTCTTGCGCAGCACCAGAGGGACTTTATAGAATTGTATTTGGCTCTATCTCTCTCTTTCTCTCTCTAGGCTGTGCGCTGCATTATAATGTGTGTGATTGTGGATTGCACGGTGTGCTAGTCCGTGTATTTGCGTGTTGATAGGGGTCCATGGCTGGTTTGTGTCCAGGGCCCGTGGTCATGTTAATCTGTCCTTGCACACTGGACTCTGCACGCACTTTACAGAAGTGCTCCTGCAGTGCGCTCACAAACAGACGTGAAGTCGCACACGGTTACGTTTCTCTTTACTCCCGTTTACAAACGCGCAACTCTTAAACAAATGAATGAGCATAATACTCTTGTGGCAGTTCAAATGTACGTAGTTTTGTCACTAAATCGTGAAGTATCCGTTTGGAGGGGGCCCGAAAAAATGCAGTATGCCTAGTGTAATCTTTCCTCTTAATCCGGGCCTGCTTACAACCACACAAACACACACATACTTAAACACACACAACCACTCACAAACACACACATACTTAAACACACACACACACACACACACACACACATACTTACAACCACACAAACACACACATACTTAAACACACACAACCACTCACAGCCACACACACACATACACACAGCCACACACAAACACACACACACATACTTACAATCACACAAACACACACATACTTAAACACACACAACCACTCACAAACACACACAGCCACACACAAACACACACATACTAAAACACACACACACTCGCAGTATGAGTGACGGCCGCTCAATAGCAGCTAATAGCAGCTAATAGCAGTAATCACAGGGGTCATATAGAAGGGGCTTTAATCCTACATTTCACCATCATGCTCTAGGTCGGACACTTTGATTATACGTGTGTGTGTGTGTGTGTGTGGAGAGAGAGAGAGAGTGTGTGTCTCTATGTGTGTGTGTGTGTGTCTTTGTGTGTGTGTGTGTGTGTGTGTGTGTGTGTGTCAGGCTATGAGTGTGAGAGTGTGTGTGTGTGTGTCTGTCAGGTTATGAGAGTGTGTGTGTGTGTGTGTGTGTGTGTGTGTGTGTGTGTGTGTCTGTCAGGTTATGAGAGTGTGTGTGTGTGTGTGTGTGTCTGTCAGGTTATGAGAGAGTGTGTGTGTGTGTGTGTGTCTGTCAGGTTATGAGAGTGAGAGTGTGTGTGTGGGCTGAAGTCAAGTGGGCGAATTGTCCTGTTATTAAAATCAACAGAGAGAGAAGTCGGGGGCACTTTGGTACATGACTCATGGGCCTTTGTTTAAAGCTTAATTTGAAGTAAATCAACTCTATATAGATAAATTATGAGAGAGATGTGATATAACTACTGCAGCTGTGAGGACTATAGGCCATGACAAAACTACAGATATTTAAAAAAAATATATGTTTAAAGGAGCTACGAGGAACTTTGAAATATCTCTGAAACAGTCTCATCTTTTTTTTCACACACAGTCTCTCTCTCATAGCCTGACACACACACACACACACACACACACACACACACACACACACACACACACACACACACACACACAGTCTCTCTCTCCACACACACACACACACAGTCTCTCTCTCCACACACACACACACACACACACACACACACACACACACACACTCTCATAACCTGACACACACACACACACACACACACACACATTTTAATTGAAGGCGCTACGAGGAACTTTAAAATATTTCTGAAACAGTCTCATTTTTCCTCTGATGATCATAAATTACATGTAACAGCAAACGAGTCCATCAGTGTAAAATAACTTTCAGTGTGTGTTCATTCTAGCGCCCCCCTTTGGACAAGAGCGGTAGTGTTTTTACCACGCCAGCTGTTGTTCCTGGGTGAGCGTATACAACATGACAAAGGCATTAAGAAAAACTATATAAAAATAGCATTCTTTGCACTGATGGTCTCGTTTGCTGTTACATGTAATTTATGATCATCAGAGGGAAAAATGAGACTGTTTCAGAAATATTTAAAAGTTCCTCGTAGCGACTTTAAAGTGTTCTAGTGAAGAAAGTCGCGTTGAAAATGTTTCCCAAATATTTCATTCGTTATTCTGTTGCATAGAACTGAAGCTTTTTTAATCGTTTTTTTGGCATTTTCTAACTTTATTAGACAGTACAGAGTTGAAATGGGGAGACAGAGAGAGAGAGAGAGAGAGAGAGAGAGAGAGAGAGAGGGGGGGGGGGATGACCTGCAGTAAAGGTCCACGGGTCGGATTTGAACCCGCGACCACTGCAACGAAGGCCGGAGCCGATATGGTACGCGCTCTATCCACTACACCACCGGAGCGGCCCCAGAACTGAACCTTTTTGACTTGACCGTATGAATGTAATCCACTGCTCACATACAGTCCGTTTCAAGGTTGAAGTAATGACGTCTGTAGAAGCTGCTGTGAAGAAAAACACACACATAAACATACACACACACACACACACACACACACAAAAACACTGACACAGATGCAAACACACACACAGCCACACACACAAAAACACTGACGCAGATGCAAACACACACACACACACAAAAACACTGACACAGATGCAAACACACACACAGCCACACACACACACACACAAAAACACTGACGCAGATGCAAACACACACACTCACACACACACAACCAATAAAAAAGCACACACACACACAGCCACACACACACACACACAAACTCATACACACACACACATAGAAATGCACGCACACAACCACACAAACGGACACACACACTTTTGTCGGAGCTGCATCCTTTCAGACTATATCTAAAATAACGTCAGTAAACGCTGCTGTACACACACACACACACTCGCACGCACAACCACACAAACACACACACACTCACACACACACGCTCAACGCACAACCACACAAATGCACACACACTTAAACACACAAACACACACATACTCACACACAAACTGACACACACACTTTTGTCGGAGACGCATTCAAACGATATCTGAAATAATGCCTGTGAAGCTCAGGATGCCCCTCTGAGTGACACACACACACACACACACACACACACACACACACACAACCACTCACACACACACACAACCACTGACAGACACACACACACACACATACTTACACACACACAGACACACACACACACACACACACACACACACACACACACACACACACACACACACACATACTTACACCCACACAGACACACACACACACACACACACACAACCACACACACACACATACTTACATCCACACAGACACACACACACAGACACACACACACACACACACATACTTACACCCACACAGACACACACACACACACACACACACATACTTACACCCACACAGACACACACACACACACACACACACACACACACACACACACACACACATACTTACACCCACACAGACACACACACACACACACACATACTTACACACACACAGACACACACACACACACACACACACTCACACACACACACAACCACACACACACACATACTTACACCCACACAGACACACACACACACACACACATACTTACACCCACACAGACACAACCACACACACACATAAACACTCACACACACACACACACATAAAATAATGCCTGTATAGCTCAGAATGCCCCGTGCATCTGTGTGTGAGTGACAGCCGCTCAATAGCAGTAATCACAGGGGTCATATCGAAGGGGCATCTTACATTTCACCATAATGCTCTAGGTCGGACACTTCGATTATACGTGTGTGTGTGTGTGTGTGTGTGTGTGTGTGTGTGTGGAGAGAGTGTGTGTGTGTGTGTGGAGAGAGTGTGTGTGTGTGTGTGTGTGTGTGGAGAGAGTGTGTGTGTGTGTGTGTGTGGAGAGAGTGTGTGTGTGTGTGTGTGTGTGTGAACGATTTTAAAAATGCATTGTAAATCTTTGATCTACAAGGTTTTGTCATCTAAAGGTGCAGTCAGTGATTCTGGAGGCCGCTTGTTGTCAAAAGAAATTCGGTCAAATCTCAGTGAAAATCTCCTCACGGTCCGCTACCTGTACTGTGTTTATACAAAGCCTAGGCTCTGTAAGTAATACCCCATATAAAGGGTATGTAAACAAAGGGGGGCTTCTAAATGCAGTGGCGTTTTCTCCCGGAGGCCAAGGGATGCCAGGCTTCCCTGGTTGCGTTCCGAATCTCATACTTTTTTCTACTCTACATACTACATCCGACGATAAAAATAATCTAGTTAGGATGCAGTAGGCATACTATTGGGACATACTTTACTCTCTTATTTCATCATAACATTGCGCCTTGATCTTGCCTCTTGCTTTTATATCCGTCTCATCCCCGTTTGTTTTCATATGGAGGCTTCGTCGATGTGACGTCACTTCACGTGCGCACTGGATTGTGGGTCAGAATCGCCCAAATAGGATGCAGTTTTCAACACTAACAATCTTGGCCGCATGAAGTAAGACATCCGGGTACTTCTAACCATCCTAAATCTGGCCACAAGAATCGGGACATCCTAAATCTTTTTTCTACATACTATATAGTAGAAAGTATGCGATTCGGAACGCAACCCCTGTTTTTTAGGCTGTAGTTGTCATCCCATAAAAAACATTTACAAGTTAAAGCTGGGGTGGAGGATTTGGGGAGAAAATGGCAGTTGGGATAGAGATTCAAATCCAAATACCTCAACCGTTCCACTTGTTCTCTTTGGTCCCTCCCCCTATGGTCCCTCCCTGACACGCTCTACACCAACAACGTCGGTGCCAAAAGTGAATGGACAGTCCCAACAGCCAATAAGAACAGAGAATCGGAGCCTCGCTCTGATTGGTCAAAGTGTACAGCTCATGTTAACTTTGACCAATCAGAAATCACATACCCCAGCTTTAAAATGTCAAAAATCGTGACAATGGTCTGTGAGGTACGGTGGCCCTGTAGGTCAAAAACACAACATATCACAAGTGGAGTATAATGTACTTCTAGTGTCCGTCAGTCAGCTGTGATGTGCAGAGGTGTGTAGTGAATGTGAAACAGTTTATTATAGTTCTGAATGCTATCTGTCACTTTATGGAGCCGCGAGTTGCCTTTCAAAGACCACTCTAATATGAACCACATATCCAATTAAACTGCTATTCACCCACTGACACTGTAGGTTTACACACACACACTCTCTCTCTCTTTCACACACACAAACACACAAAGACACACACTCTCTCTCACACACACACTTACAATCTCTCTCTCACATTCACACAAAGACACATTCTCCCTCACATACACACACACACACACACACTCTCTCTCTTTCTCACACACACACACAAACACACACACACACACTCTCTCTCTCTTCACACACACACACACGCACACACACACACACTCTCTCTCTCTCTTCACAAACACACGCACACACACTCACTCACTCAAATAGACAATGGTAGACTGACTCATTCATATAATAGCTCGGCCCACGAAAGTTGAACTTTTCTGTCAGTCAATATAATAACTGTCCATTCAGAAGCCTCTTCGCTTTGTCGCTCTGCAGGTTCAGCCCACGCAACACACACACACACACACACACAGACACACACACACACACACACACACACACACACACACACACACACACACAGAGGGACACACACACACAGAGGGACACACACACACACAGAGTGACACACACACACATACAGACAGAGGGACACACACACACACACACAGAAAGACAAAGAGAGACACATACACACAGACACACAGAGGGACACAGACACACACACACACACACACACACACACACACACACACACACACACACACAGAGTGACACACACACACATACAGACAGAGGGACACACACACACACATACAGACAGAGGGACACACACACACACACACACACACACACAGAAAGACAAAGAGAGACACATACACACACAGAGGGACACAGACACACATACACACACACACACACACACACACACACACACACACACACACACACACACACAGTACAGACAGGGGAGATATTCACAGCTTTTCCTTCGATGGCATTTGGCAGTTTTATGAGTAATGTGATTTATGTAATGTCCCAACTGGTGGCTGTGTGTGTGTGTGTGAGTTTGTCTGTGTATGTGTGTGTGTCTGTCTGTGTGTGTGCGTGTGTGTGTGTGTGTGTGTGTGTGTGTGTGTGTGTGTGTGTGTGTGTGTGTGTGTGTGTGTGTGTGTGTGTGTGTGTGTGTGTGTGTGTGTGTGGATATGTGTCAGTTGTTCCGATGTAGATTTGAATTATGCATTGATAATCGAGTCAGTCTGTGAATATTTGGAAACCATTCAAAAAGGAACTGCTGTGTGTGTGTATGTGTGTGTCTGTCTGTGTGTGTGTGTGTGTGTGTGTGTGTGTGTGTGTGTGTGTGTGTGTGTGTGTGCAGGGCCGACGGACTGGGGGGAAAATTAATACAGTCGTGTGGGGGCCCAAGGCAGAGGGGGGCCCATAAAAAAAATTTAAAAAAATGTTTTTTTTTTTGTTTTTTTTAACAAGCTGAATGTGGGGCCCTGATCTTCGAAGGCCCTGAACAATGCCATTCCAAAAGAAGAAATAATTGACTGGCTCATGATAGGCCCCTGACCCTTGCAAGGAGATCAGGGGCCTGCGCATGACTAAGGCATGTATGCGGGAGAGTAAGCAGGAGCAAGCCGACATTGACTTGAACTGGTAGCAGAAATAAACACAGCGATGTTTCTATGGGGATATTTAGCTGTACAGATATAAGTGCTGGCAAAGCTAAAACAGTTTAATCTATCTATCAGCTCAGACAGCGCAGAGAAAAGTCTGATGAATACATGAGAGTGATGGCCCCTGCAAGTTTCAGTAAGTTTAAAGAAGTGCCACACTGCTACTGCCTTTGAAATGCATTTAGACATTTTAAGGGGAAAACACATTGTATTTATTATTTCAACTATTGAGTTATTTGTAGAACAGCATGCTAGTGTAGGCCAACAAGATTGATTTTCTGAATTTTCAATGCTGCTTTATTTTTATGTTTTAAATTGGGAAAGACATGTTCCAAAACGTCCAATAACCTCTGTATTTAAAAAGAAATCAAGCAAGTAGGCTAATAATAACCATTAATGAATTATAGGCTATCGCATCACAGTAGGCCTATTGTCCACAATAACCACAGCCCCCCATCCATAAAGGAACTTTAAAAAGTTGATTTTGCACTTGATGTGCCTACACAAGTGTATGGTCTATTATTTGTATTTAGTGTGTCTGCATAGTATCGCACCAAAACAGTAGAAGTTTCCTTTAATTGTGTTTTGTACTGTCTGTAAAATTATACTTGCACATAGCAAACAGAATTGCACAACTGTATTCAAATAAACAGTTGTTTATTTCTATAGTGCGCATTGGCATCTTTGAGCAAAATACCCCCAAAATTTTCGCCGCGCCTCCTGTGACCCTGCCCAGTGACCATGGCTGGACTGACCATCTGGCATCCCGGGCAAATGCCCGGTGGGCCGGCGGCCTTTTGGGCCGACCCGGGCCGACGAGGTTCAATTTAAAATAAAAAATAAAAATAAAATCTGGCCCGTCCCATCCATGGCCGGCCCGGCCAGTCCGAGGTCCCTTCCCTCTCGGCCGCGCAGACTGTCAACTTAACCTGAAAGGCCAATGAAATATTGGCCCATTCATTATGATTGGTTCTGGACCGGGCCTGGACCAATCACACACGCAGCGGAGAACCGAGGTCCCGCCCCTTGGGCCTCGGCTGTCAATCACTCAATCAAGTCACGCCACTAACAGACAGAAAAACAACTCGAGAAAAACGGAGAAGAAACGGAAAGGAGACAGTTGCTGGACTAGTGGTAAGTTATGTTGAGAACAATTATTTGTGTAGCTTGCTGAATTTTAACCAACACAGCATGTGTGGTTTGCCAACAGCTAGCTGCTTGCGTTTACATCATGGATAGAGCCATTTATAGAGCCAGGTCAAAGTGGCTATTTTAGCTAATAACCTACTAAACATTTGCTAGCTCTCTTGTGGTTTTTAAGAGGAGTTAAATAGCTCTGTTGTTGGTGTATTGATAGAGTATCATTACTTTGCTAGCTGATCAACATGTCATTAAAGTGAGGAAGCTGTCAGTTTTTGCTTCTTGCTGTAGCCTACTTATTCAGTATAGTGGATTTAATAATGTTTTACTTAAATATACTTTTCTGTACCGATTGTTGACATGGTTAAACATACTTGTACTTTATTTATTTTATATATAATTTAAATGCAATTTAAAAATACAGACTGTAATTTGACCTGACCATTAAAAATATATTAATATATCACAAAGTTAACAGTAAATGCAGAAAAGTATATTCACTCAAATATGCAACATAAAGTTGTCACACTTTCTCCTTTCACAACACTTTCAGTGTTTGAGGCATTAGGCTTCTCTTTATTAGAAGCAATCAGAAAATTAGACCACCACGACCACCACAGAATTGTAGCCTACTTACTTTTTACAAGCTGTTGAGTTTCTTTTACTAGACCTGCTTTCTAGACCATCATGTACTTTAGAATAATACACATTAGACCATTACTTTTGTACACTTTTTTCACATTGGTTTACTTAGTAAAACAACAATTTGTGCATTTTGCCTGAATAAATCTATTGTAATGCATCTTTCCACCTCTTTAACTGATACATCCTTAAAACCTCAATCAATTGTGTCTCTCCTCATTTATGAAACAGGTTGAGCCACCATCCACAGAGGAGGAGTCTGTGGGGAGAGAGAGCAAGGAGCAGGAGGTTGATTACTTTGTCCGTCCTGAGCCTAGGTAGGTGGGCGGAGCCAGGCTACAACAGAATACTATAGCTACTATAAAACTTTGTAAATATTATTGTATTATATGTCTGTACACTTGTTCAAAATAAACCAACATTTTAATTTAATTCAATGGAACAGTCATCTTTAAGGGACCGTGATAAATGTGTTCTGGTGGGTGGTCGATCAATTATGGTGGGCCGGTCTGGGTCCAAAATGCCAGGGCCAATTTTTGGTCCCAGTCCAGCCCTGCCAGTGACCACCTTGACTAAGACATTTTCTGGGGGAAACACCAGTAAAAGTAATGATTTGGTCATTCATCAGATGAAATATTGTGGAGTTGTCTGGCTCAGAGAGCCGTGTGTATTGTAAGACCGCTTTTCAGGGGGCCCATCAGGACTTTTTGTATGTGTGTGTGTGTGTGTGTGTGTGTGTGTGTCTGTGTGTGTGTGTGTGCGCTTTCAGTGTGCAGTACAAAATACCCAGACACTACACTGCTGTCCGGTACCATTACGTCTGTCTTGACGTGTGTGTGTGTGTGAGAGGGCGTTTGTGTGTGCGTGTGTGTGTGTCTGTCTGTCTGTCTGTCTGTCTGTCTGTCTGTCTGTCTGTCTGTCTGTCTGTCTGTCTGTCTTATCAAAGGGCTTCACCAGGTGTGTGATCAGAGGTTTTTTCTTTGAACATGATGAAAGGAAATCTTCCTCTGTTATAAATCACATGCAGTGTATCAGGACTATTCAATTAGTTTTGAATAGGGGCTGGTTAGTGGAAATGATCCAAAATGAGGGGCCGGAAAAAAATGCCTAAAATTGATGAGCATCACATCAATAGCTACATATACTGTAAAACACTACAACAACATAGGAGTGCATGTATTGTCTTTATTTTATCAAAAAGAGTTCACCAGCTGATCAAAAATAATCCCTATTTGTTTAATTGTTTAACAATCTTATAGGTTAACTCTTCAACAGCTTATCAAAATACATAGTTTTTGGTTTACTCAAGAGTGCAACAGCTTATCAAAATATATAGAAATAAATGTACTCTAAGTGCAGCAGCTTATCAAAATACAGGTAGGCCTAGGTTTACTAAGAGTGCAACAGCTTATCAAAATACAGG
>CASHTC010000635.1:0-2500 GCA_949357725.1 Hyperoplus immaculatus | reverse complement strand
AACAGGTCTCCCTTGATAAAGAGTCTTCGGTCTCAATGGGATTTACCCTGTAGAAATAACTAACTAGTAACATAGTATGGGACTGATACTGGTATCGGTATCTGTGCAGCCATACTAATTTCAGTATATCAAAAAAACATTAAAGCTGCAGTGTGTAGAATTTTGGGTTTTATTTCCTAGCAGATTTTGTAGAAAGTAATTATAATATCCATAAGTACATTTAATTTAGTGCATAATAGCTGAAAAAAATGTTTTGAATTATTATTTTTTCCCTTAGAAAGGGTCTCATATATGTCCATATTTCGGCATATTTTGGACCAAGGCCTAGTGCCGCCATCTTGAAAGTGTCATAGTTGGTATGTCATCAGGTGCATTGTTTAAAATTTGAATTATTCTTGTCCTTGAAGGCCACTGTAGCTTCTGTTATTATTCTAAAGGGTTGGGGTTACCCAGGGAGCGTTGCATTCTAGAACTTTGTAGAACTTTCTTGATGATGTCATATTACACACTGCACCTTTAACTTTAATATTTGTGTTTTTCAGGCCGTGCGATGTGGAACTCCTACCTGCCTAACTGCTGCCTGACCATCGACCGAGCGCTGCTGCCGAGGATGGAGGAGAAGCACGCTGCACAGAGCCACACGCTCTACGCCACACACAACACCCAGACGCAGCCCCAGGTGTGGCTGCTCGCTGACTCCAAGTCTGGGTACTGCCATCGCTTCTTCATACAGGCCGCCGAGATGGTGAGGAGAGATGAGACCGCTTTGATATTAAAGGTGCAGTCAGTGATTCTGGAGAACGCTGGTTGACAAAATCACTTTTTGTCCAAATCAGTGAATATCTCCTCATGATCCACTACCTGTCTGTACTGAGTGAATATCTCCTCATGATCCACTACCTGTCTGTACTGAGTGAATATCTCCTCATGATCCACTACCTGTCTGTACTGTGTGAATATCTCCTCATGATCCACTACCTGTCTGTACTGTGTGAATATCTCCTCATGATCCACTACCTGTCTGTACCAATCCAGTGTTAACACACAGCCTAGGCTCTGTAAACTGGCATGTAAACCAAGGGCTCATCGTAGCTAGCAACATGCCCGTTTACAGAGCCTAGGCTGTGTGTTAACCCTGGATTCTTTTTGAGCGCTCGCAGTATGGAGCAGATCGCGAAGAGTAAAAGTGTTCTTTTGGCCTAAAAAACTTTGCCAACAAAATGCCATTTGGAGCGTCTTCTGCAGTGGCTTTAGACACTAAACTACCATCATATTGTCTGTTATATAGATACACAGACAGACAGACAGACACTCACGCAGGCAGGCAGGCAGGCAGGCAGGCAGACAGGCAGGCAGGCAGACAGGCAGGCAGGCAGGCAGGCAGGCAGGCAGGCAGGCAGGCAGGCAGACAGACAGACAGACAGACAGACAGACAGACAGACAGACACTAACCCATCCTGTTTGTTCTAACAGCCAGGTGAAGACCCTTGTGGGTTCAGTGTGGTCTCTGAGCTGGTGCGAGGGTTAGAGGACACACACACACACACACACACACACACACACACACACACACACACACACACACACACACACACACACACACACACACACACACACACACACACAGTCTAACCCAGTCTGTTCTATCCCAGCCAGGTGAGGACCCCTGTGGGTTCAGTGTGGTCTCAGAGCTGGTGCGAGGGTTAGAGGACAGACAGACACACAGACAGACGGACAGACACACAGTCTAACCCAGTCTGTTCTATCCCAGCCAGGAGAGGACCCCTGTGCGAGGGTTAGAGGACAGACAGACAGACAGACAGGCAGGCAGACAGACAGACACACACACACACACACACACACACAGTCTAACCCAGTCTGTTCTATCCCAGCCAGGAGAGGACCCCTGTGGGTTCAGTGTGGTGTCTGAGCTGGTGCGAGGGCTGGAGGACAGACACCACCAGCTGTTCCTGTCTTCCTCTCTCTGCTCGGCTGCTCTCATGAAGAGGCTTCTGGACCAGGGCATCTACGCCTCCAGCTCCTTCCCCCCTCCCAGCCCCATACTGCCAGCAGCGCTATGGGAGGACGGTACGTGCTTTTAGACCCTACATTACGCCTCCAGCTCCTTCCCCCCTCCCAGCCCCATACTGCCAGCAGCGCTATGGGAGGACGGTACGTGCTTTTAGACCCTACATTACGCCTCCAGCTCCTTCCCCCTCCCAGCCCCATACTGCCAGCAGCGCTATGGGAGGACGGTACGTGCTTTTAGACCCTACATTACGCCTCCAGCTCCTTCCCCCTCCCAGCCCCATACTGCCAGCAGCGCTATGGGAGGACGGTACGTGCTTTTAGACCCTACATTACGCCTCCAGCTCCTTCCCCCTCCCAGCCCCATACTGCCAGCAGCGCTATGGGAGGACGGTACGTGCTTTTAGACCCTACATTACGCCTCCAGCTCCTTCCCCCTCCCAGCCCCATACTGCCAGCAGCGCTATGGGGG
>CASHTC010000634.1:193707-196207 GCA_949357725.1 Hyperoplus immaculatus | reverse complement strand
CAAGAACAATTCTAAATTTTAAACAATGCACCTGATGACATTCCAACTATGACACTTCCAAAATGGCGGTGACAAGGCCTTGGTCCAAAGTATGGAGAAATATGGACATATATGAGACCCTTTCTAAGGAAAAAAAAAATAATTCTAAAAAAAAATTCTACACACTGCAGGTTTAATGGAAATGCTCTTAATGACAATATTTTTATTGTGAATTTGGTAGAAATGTTGTCAGTAGTTTATAGAATAAAACCAAAATGTTCATTCTACTCAAACATATGCCTATATGTAGTAAAACAAGAGACACTGAACATTTGGAGTGGTCTCTTCATTTTTTTCCGGAGCTGTACATATATAAGGATCATATTTCTGGAGTTTTTACTTTATTGTGAAGGAGTCCAACCGTGAGTCTTCTGCTGCCGAGTCACGTGACAGTCTAATCTGACAGCTCACGTGCTTCAAGGCAAACAGTGCTGAGTTGTTTAACTGATAACTGACACATTCCCTGCGTTCCAATCCCCATACTTCCCTACTATTTAGTACGCCAGAAAAAGATTTAGGATGTCCCAATACATGCTGGTCAATTGTAGTATGCTGAAAATACCTGGATGTCCCTCTCCAATAGTAATTTGGAGTATTCGTCTTCATTCTTGACATTTCTCGACATAATGAAAAAAAAATAAATAACGCAGGGATACTAGTGCTTTGTTGTTGAACAGCTATCTGACACATTTACCCTTTATTCCAAATCACATACTCTTTCTTTTTACAACACTACATACTAAAGTACAGAAGAGTTTTAGTCTTTTTACTACACTACATACTAAAGTACAGAAGAGTTTTAATCTTTTTCCTACACTACATACTAAAGTACAGAAGAGTTTTAAGGCCACAGACAGGAGAGAAAAAAAAATCAGATAAGGAAGATTTTTTTTTTTTCATTATTTCGAGAAATGTCATAAAGAATAAAGACAAATACTCCAAAATGCTATTGGAGTTAGTGGGGGCATTTAGGTATTTTTTAGCATACTGCAATTGAAGTGCATGTATTGGGACATCATAACTCTTTTTCTGGCATACTAAATAGTAGGGAAGTACGGGGATTGGAACCCAGGGAATGGTTGCGTTCCGAATCGCATACTTTCTACTATATAGCATGTAGAAAAAAGATTTAGGATGTCCCGATTCTTGTGGCCAGATTTAGGATGGTTAGAAGTACCCGGATGTCCTACTTCATGCGGCCAAGATTGTTAGTGTTGAAAAGTGCATCCTATTTGGGCGATTCTGACCCACAATCCAGTGCGCACGTGAATTGACGTAACATCGACGAAGCCTCCATATGAAAACAAACGGGGATGTGACAGATATAAAAGCAAGAGGCAAGATCAAGGCGCAATGTTATGATGAAATAAGAGAGAAAAGTATGTCCCAATAGTATGCCTACTGCATCCTAACTAGATTATTTTTATCGTCGGATGTAGTATGTAGAATAGAAAAAAGAAAGAGTATGAGATTCGGAACGCAACCCCACCTTAAATTTCATATTAACACAATAAAATATCATAAAAAAAGTTAAATTATTCTTAAGGTTTGGAATAAGGCGATAGACCCCTGCTTTGATACGTGGCTCATGGAGTTCTCTAGCGCTCTATATATGGAGAAAATCCATTATGAGATTTCAGGGAAAGCAGAGAAGTTTAAACAGATATGTCAGCCTTTCCTGGACTATATAACAGTACTGAAGGGACCTACATGACACCTTGTTGACTTTTTATTTCTTGCTTAAACCTGCAGTGTGTAGAATTTTGGGTTTTATTTCCTAGCAGATTTTGTAGAAAGTAATTATAATATCCATAAGTACATTTAATTTAGTGCATAATAGCTGAAAAAAATGTTTTGAATTATTATTTTTTCCCTTTGAAAGGGTCTCATATATGTCCATATTTCTGCATATTTTGGACCAAGGCCTTGTGCCGCCATCTTGAAAGTGTCATAGTTGGAATGTCATCAGGTGCATTGTTTAAAATGTAGAATTGTTCTTGTCCTTGAAGGCCACTGTAGCTTCTGTTATTATTCTAAAGGGGTGGGGTTACCCGGGGAGCGTTGCATTCTAGAACTTTGTAGAACTTTCGTGATGATGTCATATTACACACTGCACCTTTAAGTGGAGTACGCCATGTTAGTTGTTCATTTTGTTTCGTCTTGTTTGTGTGTTCACTTTGTCAGTTGTGTTTGTGTTCTTTAAAAAAAAAACTAATTTTTCATCTTCAAATTTTATTGTCATTTGAACAATAAATAATTCCTTCACTTCATGTCAGTTGGAAAAATCTCATGCATTTTTTTTTTTATCCATTTAAAGCTGAGGTATATGATTTCTGATTGGTCAACGTTAACATGAGCTGTACGCTTTGACCAATCAGAGCGAGGGCTCCGATTCTCTGTTCTTATTGGCTGTTGGGACTGTCCATTCACTTTGGCACGACTTTGTTGGTGTAGAGCGTGT
>CASHTC010000634.1:173636-181136 GCA_949357725.1 Hyperoplus immaculatus | reverse complement strand
GCAAACAGACCCTCGGAGTGAGGGAGCAGCCAGCAGATTGGCAGATGCAGAGTGCAATGGACGGGCTGGGGTGTAAGGTTTGACCATGTCCTGGATGTAGGCTGGGCCCATGTCCTGGATGTAGGCTGGGCCCGATCTGTTCACTGCACAGTGTTTTAATGTCTTCCACTTTAAGTGAAATGAACGAATGGCTGTACAAGCTTTTTACATTCCATATCAAATCCAGTACATATCGAAACATTCCCTTTAAAGGAACCTGCTACCTGAATCGGACAAAGAAGAACTTTCAACTTTATTGTCATTTAACATGTTATTGTCATGAACCTATTATTCTAGATAGATAGATAGATATTCAGATATATAGACAGACAGACAGACAGACAGACAGACTGATAGACAGACAGACAGACAGACAACGGACAGACAGACAGACGGACGGACGGACAGACAGACAGACAGACAGACACACTGTCAATGACTGTTATAGTGGGTAACTTTTTTTCATATTAAATGAATTGCGGTTACATTCAAGCCATTGATTCTACTGCTAAGAAAAAAAACCTGGACGTACAGCAGAAGGTATGACATCCATGTGCCATCACTGAAGGCTTTACCTCATATACATTTGATGCACAGACAGTGTTGCTGTAATTACACAGAATTCAAAATGGGGGCATCAGAAGTTACGCACTATAACTTTAAGTGAAGATATGCCATCACTGTGACTTGAAAGCGTCTCTATAATTTAAGCCTTTCTGGTGCCAGTTCTAAATCAGTTTTATTTGCCCAAAATCACAAATACATTTGTCTCAGTGGGCTTTACATTTCATACAATATGATACAATATGACACCCTGCCCTTACACCCTTCGCTCAGCTGAGAAAAAACTCCCAGTAAAAACCCTTTACCGGAATTAAAACAAATTGAGAAACCTCAGGGAGAGTGGACAAAGTAAGGGATCCCTCTCCCAGGACGGACATGCTGCGATAGATGTCATGAGTAGAGAAAATCACTGCTTTCAGATTGATCAATCAATCAATCAACTTTTATTTCTATCGCGCTGTTCATACTCAAGAGAAGCTCAAAGTGCCTTACAACCAATCAAAACAACAACAGAAATATACAGATAAAAACAGCAAGTAAAATCAAGAGAAGAAAATTAAAAGAACCCAATCACCCTCCCACCCCCACAGACATGTAGCCTGGTGCTGCCTAGTCTCGCAAAGCCAGACCAAACTACAGCAAGTAGTATGGTCTGGAAGCACTCCGTTTAGAGTCGTCTATTCGGGGGGAAACTGGGCTGGCCTGTTTTTATTTATTTAAACAAATCACAATCATCTACGGCGGGGCTAACCCCGGGAAGCAGCCAATGGAGGCGTAGCGTTGTTTGCCGACGCCAGCGCTTAATAGACGCTGGCGGGAGTGGTCAAGCCAGACTAGGTGCTGCCAGACCATCGTACTTCATTTCATTTGTACAGAAGGTCTGGCAGTGCTGTAATTGGCAAACGTTCACTCATGGAGGCGGGTGTCTGTTAAAGTTTAAAACTATTGGATCTGCCCAGTGCCACTCTGGATTAGCCAACCAATCGCATAACGTTTGGTCGTCACGTGTGTCATGAGCCGGCTTCTGGCAACTGAAACTGGAGCGCGACTTCGATGTCATCGTTCTCAGCCACTCGCTCTGTTCGCTGATTGGACCGGCTGTCGAATCTCCGGCAAAACTGGGAAATGGGCTGTACACCCAGACTGACTACTGAAGGGAAAATAAAAAATTTTCCGGAAGTAGGCGGGCGGGCGGAGCCAGGCTAATAGACATGCACAGAGACATACACAAATACATACACACTCATACACACACTCACACACTCACACATACACACACTCACACACTCACACACTCACACATACACACACTCACACACTCACACATACACACACTCACACACTCACACATACACACACTCACACATACACTAGCTATCACTAAAGAGACATGGCTGATGATCATGACTTATTAAACCTGCAGTGTGTAGAATTTTGGGTTTTATTTCCTAGCAGATTTTGTAGAAAGTAATTATAATATCCACAAGTACATTTAATTTAGTGCATAATAGCTGATTTTTTTTTTAATTATTATTTTTTCCCTTAGAGAGGGTCTCATATATGTCCATATTTCTGCATATTTTGGACCAAGGCCTTGTCACCGCCATGTTGGAAGTGTCATAGTTGGAATGTCATCAGGTGCATTGTTTGGAATCTAGAATTGTTCTTGTCCTTGAAGGCCACTGTAGCTTCTGTTATTATTCTAAAGGGTTGGGGTTACCCAGGGAGCGTTGCATTCTAGAACTTTGTAGAACTTTCTTGATGATGTCATATTACACACTGCACCTTTAATTTGATCTTGAAAAGGTTTTAAAAAATGTCCGCAAAAATGTGTGGATAATTTAGACGAGGAAAATCACAAAAATCTTAAAAACACAGAAATTCTTTGTGTTGTTCATCTGGGCTTCATCTCGGATGTCTTACGGTAAGTTGCTGTGTATTTAGTTTGTGTTTTTAGCATAATGAGTATCTTTATTTCAGTCTTATTGCGAGTCCTTCATCTGTCTGTGATGCGTTAACGTTTATTACTGAGAGAGAAATGGACCTGAGAGCCACGCTAAGCCAAGTGTTATTAGTCTGACTCACTCAGACTGTGTGTGTGTGTGTGTGTGTGTGTGTGTGCGTGTGCGTGTGCGTGTGCGTGTGTGTGTGTGTGTGTGTGTGTGTGTGTGTGTGTGCGTGTGCGTGTGCGTGTGCGTGTGCGTGTGTGTGTGTGTGTGTGACTCAGCTCTCAATCGATGTCAGTCCTTTGTGATCCTCATTCCTTCATTATCGCCCCCAGTTTGTGTCTCAGGAGAGAAAGTGGAGTGAGTGTGTGAGTGTGTGTTTGTGTGCGTGTGTGTGTGTGTGTGTGTGTGTGTGTGTGTGTGCGCGTGTGTGTGTATGTGTGTGTAAGGCATTTAATTGTCGTCTGCACAAAGTGTACGAGCAATAAGTTCCAGTCTTTCAGCTCAACTCAACTCCTACAGATAGGAGTTGGAAGAAGTAAAGAGATTTAAAGGTGCAGTGTGTAATATGACATCATCAAGAAAGTTCTACAAAGTTCTAGAATGCAACACTCCCTGCGTAACCCCAACCCTTTCGAATAATAACAGAAGCTACAGCGGCCTTTCAAGATGGCGCCACTAGGCCTTGGTCCAAAATATGCAGAAATATGGACATATATGAGACCCTTTCTAAGGGAAAAAATAATAATTCAAAAAAGAAAATTTCAGCTATTATGCACTAAATTAAATGTACTTGTGGATATTATAATTACATCATCATCATCATCATCATCTTCAACCGCTTATCCGAAATCGGGTCGCGGGGGCAGCAGCTTGAGCAGGGAACCCCAAACTTCTCTTTCCCGGGCCACTTCAACCAGCTCTGACTGGGGGATCCCAAGGCGTTCCCAGGCCAGCGTGGAAATATAATCTCTCCACCTAGTCCTGGGTCTTCCCCGAGGCCTCCTCCCAGCTGGACGCTCCTGGAACACCTCCCTAGGGAGGCGCCCTGGGGGCATCCTTACCAGATGCCCGAACCACCTCAACTGGCTCCTTTCAACGCAAAGGAGTAGCGGCTCTGCCCCGAGTTCCTCACGAATGACTGAGCTTCTCACCCTATCTCTAAGGGAGACGCCAGCCACCCTCCTGAGAAAGCCCATTTCGGCTGCTTGTACCCGCGACCTCGTTCTTTCGGTCATTACCCAGCCTTCATGACCATAGGTGAGGGTAGGAACAAAGATCGCCCGGTAGATCGAAAGCTTTGCCTTACGACTCAGCTCTCTTTTCGTCACAACAGTGCGGTAAAGCGAGTGCAAAACCGCCCCTGCTGCTCCGATTCTACGGCCAATCTCACGCTCCATTGTTCCCTCACTCGCAAACAAGACCCCGAGGTACTTGAACTCCTTCACTTGGGGTAAGGACTCATTCCCTACCTGTAGTAGACAATCCATCGGTTTCCTGCTGAGCACCATGGCCTCTGATTTAGAGGTGCTGATCCTCATCCCAACCGCTTCACACTCGGCTGCAAACCGATCCAATGAGAGCTGAAGGTCACAGGCCGATGATGCCATCAGAACCACATCATCCGCAAACAGCAGAGATGAGATCATCAGACCACCAAACTGCAACCCCTCCCCACCACGACTACGCCTTGATATCCTGTCCATGAATATCACAAACAGGATTGGTGATAAAGCGCAGCCCTGGCGGAGGCCAACCCCCACCGGAAACGAGTCTGACTTACTACCGAGAACCCGTACACAGCTCTCGCTTTGAGCGTACAGAGATTGGATGGCCCTGAGAAGAGACACCCTCACCCCATACTCCCGCAGCACCCCCCACAATATCTCCCGGGGAACCCGGTCATAAGCCTTCTCCAGATCTACAAAACACATGTAGACTGGATGAGCAAACTCCCAAGCTCCCTCTAGGATCCTTGCGAGAGTGAAGAGCTGGTCCGTTGTTCCACGGCCAGGACGGAATCCGCATTGTTCCTCTTCAATCTGAGGTTCGACTATCGGCCGAACCCTCCTTTCCAGCACCTTGGAGTAGACTTTGCCGGGAAGGCTGAGAAGTGTGATACCCCGGTAGTTGGAACACACTCTCTGGTCCCCCTTTTTAAAAATAGGAACCACCACCCCGGTCTGCCACTCCTTCGGCACTGTACCCGACTTCCACGCAATGTTGAAGAGGCGTGTCATCCAAGACAGCCCCTCCACACCCATTGCTTTCAGCATTTCTGGACGGATCTCATCAACCCCCGGGGCTTTGCCACTGTGGAGTTGTTTGACTACCTCAGTGACTTCCACCAGGGAAATTGACGATGATCCCCCATCAGCCTCCAGCTCTGCCTCCAACATAGAGGGCGTGTTAGTCGGATTCAGGAGTTCCTCAAAGTGCTCTTTCCACCGACCGACCACCTCCTCAGTTGAGGTCAACAGCGTCCCATCCTTACTGTACACAGCTTGGATAGTTCCCCGCTTCCCCCTCCTGAGGTGCCGGACGGTCTTCCAGAAACACTTTGGTGCCGACCGAAAGTCCTTCTCCATGGTTTCTCCGAACTTCTCCCACACCCGCTGCTTTGCCTCTGACACGGCAGAAGCTGCAGCCCTTCGGGCCTGTCGGTACCTTGCAACTGCCTCAGGAGTCCCCCGAGATAACATATCCCGGAAGCACTCCTTCTTCAGTCGGACGGCTTCCCTGACCACCGAGGTCCACCACGGCGTTCGAGGGTTACCGCCCCTTGAGGCACCTAAGACCTTGAGACCACAGCTGCCTGCCGCGGCTTCAGCAATGGAAGTTTTGAACATCGACCACTCGGGTTCAATGCCCCCAACCTCCACAGGGATGCTAGAAAAGCTCTGCAAGAGGTACGAATTAAAGATCTCTTGAACAGGGGCCTCCGCTAGACGTTCCCAGTTCACCCGCACTACCCGTTTGGGCTTACCAGGTCTGTCCAGAGTCTTCCCCCACCCTTTGACCCAACTCACAACCAGATGGTGATCAGTTGACAGCTCTGCCCCTCTCTTCACCCGAGTGTCCGAGACATGCGGCCTCAGATCAGATGATACGATCACAAAATCGATCATCGACCTTCGGCCTAGGGCGCTCTGGTACCATGTACACTTATGAGCATCCTTATGTTCGAACATGGTGTTTGTTATAGACAAACCATGACCAGCACAGAAGTCTAACAACAAACGACCACTCGGGTTCAGATCAGGGAGGCCGTTCCTCCCAATCACGCCTTTCCAGGTGTCTCCATCATTGCCCACGTGCGCGTTAAAGTCTCCCAGCAGAACTATGGAGTCCCCTACCGGAGCCCCATGCAGGACTCCGTTCAGGGTCTCCAAGAAGGCCGAATACTCCGAACTGCTGTTTGGTGCATACGCACAAACAACAGTCAGAGTCTTCCCCCCCACAACCCGGAGGCGTAGGGAGGCGACCCTCTCGTCCACCGGGGTAAACTCCAACGTAGTAGCGCCCAGCCGGGGGCTCGTGAGTATCCCCACACCGGCCCGGCGCCTCACACCTTGGGCAACTCCAGAGAAGAATAGAGTCCAACCCCTGTCCAGAAGTACGGTTCCAGAGCCAAGACTGTGCGTGGAGGTAAGCCCCACCAGATCTAATTGGTAGCGCTCCACCTCCCGCACCAGTTCCGGCTCCTTCCCCCACAGCGAGGTGACGTTCCACGTCCCCAAAACCAGCCTCTGCCGCCCGGGTCTGGTCCATCGTGGTCCCCGCCCTTCACTGCCACCCTTTAGGCAGCGCACCCGACCCCAGCGGTTCCTCTGACGAGTGGTGGGCCCATCAGTTGTAGAGGGAGTTTGTGCCACGTAGCTTCTTCGGGCTGTGCCCGGCCGGGCCCCGTGGCAGACCCGGCCACCAGACGCTCGCAGGCGGGCCCCCTTTCTGGGCCTGGCTCCAGACGGGGGCCCCGGGCTTCCTCCGGGCAGGGTCACACTTCCTCTATCTCGTTTTTTCATGAGGTCTTTTTGAACCATTCTTAGTCAGGCCCCTCACCCGAGACCACTTTGCCTTGGGAGACCCTACCAGGAGCACTAGGCTCCGGACAACACAGCTCTCAGGTTCACAGGGGCACACAAACCTCTCCACCACGGTAAGGTGATGGTTCCCGGAGAGGTATTATAATTACTTTCTACAAAATCTGCTAGAAAATAAAACCCAAAATTCTACACACTGCAGCTTTAAAAGAATTGTTAACTTTAAAATGAATGGGAACTGTTGCTTAAACATAATCATTGGAGCAATATGTGAAGTGTTTTTCGTATTCTTATTCAAATATATTTTACATACAGCTCAGGAAAACATCAAGAGACCAGTCTGGATTTTTCTTAAATCTTCATCTCTACATTACTTATTGAAAATGCTCTTTAATGACAAAAAATGTATTGGAATTTGGTAGACATGTTGTCAGTAGTTTATAATATAAAAACCAAAATGTTCATTCTACTCAAACATATGCCTATAAATGGTAAAACGACAGACACTGAACATTTGAAGTGGTCTCTTGATTTTTTCCAGAGCTGTATAGCCTATACAATAAATGATTACCCTGACAAAGTTGTTGCAAAGGACACCATTTGATAAAGCCCCGCCCACACAGTCCTAACTGTCTACAGTAAAAATTTACGAACACTTATTTTCCATCAGATTGCTTTAAAAGCTTTTTGAGACAGGCAAGACAGTGTGTGTGTGTGTGTGTGTGTGTGTGTGTGTGTGTGTGTGTGTGTGTGTGTGTGTGTGTGTGTGTGTGTGTGTGTGTGTGTGTGTGTGTGTGTGTGTGTGTGTGTGTGTGTGTGTGTGCTCCAGACTTTATTTATTGATCTGTTCTCCCTCTCTTGTGGGTTTTAATTATGACCTCCAACAAGGCAAGGCAAGTTTAATTATA
>CASHTC010000634.1:161136-163636 GCA_949357725.1 Hyperoplus immaculatus | reverse complement strand
GAGAACTATAGGGTTAAAAAAAACTTACTTTGTAAATATTACTGTGATGTCACAGTAAAAGACATCACAGTAATATTTACAAAGTAAGTTTTTTTTAACCCTATAGTTCTCTTTCTGTGATGTCACGAGAAAGAGAAATATAAGGTTAAAAAAAACACTCTTTCTGCCTTTTCTCAGGCTAGGATGAACCGATTTCAATTTTTTTTGCACATTTATACTACATAGGATCTCAGAATTCAATACACCTTCATATTCAAACCGGTGAAGTAGGCCTTTAACTACGGGCCACACAAACCTCACGTTTTGACATGTGACATAGCGTGTTAAAACCCCTCTCTGGAACATGTATGTAAATGTAGCTCACACATTTCCAGTCTGTAACAAGCCAGTGCCTAAGAAACTAGTGGTAATCTGGCAACACAAAATGCCACTTGTAGGGTTAAAGACCTATACTTCACCG
The DNA here is from genome assembly GCA_949357725.1 of Hyperoplus immaculatus. NCBI lineage: Eukaryota > Metazoa > Chordata > Actinopteri > Uranoscopiformes > Ammodytidae > Hyperoplus > Hyperoplus immaculatus. The sequence goes on along the minus strand of CASHTC010000634.1, from coordinate 163,176 downwards.
GTGGAAATATGAAGGTGTATTGAACTCTGAGATCCTATGTAGCAGAAATGTGCACCGATTCTAGAAATCGGTTCATCCTAGCCTGAGAAAATGCAGGAAGAGGGTTTTATGGTCTCGCTGTCTAAACCCTACATTTTGCCTGACGCATTAATATTCTGCCAACCAAGCCAGTGTCTAATAAAACCTTTTGCGTAGACACATAGAAGTCCTTTTCTCTTGCTATAATCTCACCGGAATAAGAATGAATGGTCCGGTCCCTTAACGACCTTCAAGCTTATCATGAGGAGCCTTTTCATTAAAGCCTTCAACCGCCTTTCCTGTTGCATTCATAACAAAAACTATTGTTCACACTTTTAATATCCTGCCTGTCACTCACTCTCTTCCCTCATCAATTTAACCTGTTTTAGGGGCGCCCTTAGCTCAGTTGGTAGGGCGCCCCCCCCCCCATGGGCCTCGGCCAGCAGCGGACCCGGGTTCGTTTCCAGCCCGCGGTCGTTCTCTGCATGTCACTCCCCTCTCTGCCCCATTTCAACTCTGTCTCTACACTATCAAAATAAATAAATAAATAAAAAATTAATCTGTTGTATACGTCTGCATTTCCTGTATTCTTTTTCTCATAGTATTATTTATATCACCTAGTCTTGCTCTTATATTACATTATTTTTTTGTATATAGCCTATACTGTTTTATATTGTACAACAAATTCCTTGCACAACTTTGTAATTAGAATGTATCTTTTGGGGCGACTGTGGCTCAGGTGGTAGAGCGGGTCGGCTGATGATTAAAGGGTTGAAGGTTCGATCCCCGCCCTGCCGCCTATGTCATAGTTGCTGTGTCCTTGGGCAAGACACTTCACCCAACTTGCCTCGTGTGAATGTTGATAGTTAGCCTGCTGCTATCGGTGGTGTATGAATGTGTGTGTGAATGGTAACGTGTAAATGGGAACAGGTCTCCCTTGAAAAAGAGTCTTCGGTCTCAATGGGATTTACCTGTATAAATAAAGGTTAAAAAAAATCGAAAGTAAATATTGTTTATACTTATCTTATTCTTCTCTATATTATATATCCTATTGCACCGTGGGTCAGCGATAAAAGCCTCATGAGTGAAGTATTCCTGTACTGTAGTTTTCATGTGAGTTTTATTGAGATGGATTGACGCCATTAATGGTCATTTCACAGACATAACATGGAAGTAAGTCAGCGAGGTAGTTTTGATATATTTTCAGAGCAGTGACTTGCCCTTGACCTGCATTACAATCCCCATACTTCCCTACTATTCAGTATACCAGAAAAAGATTTAGGATGTCCCAACACATGCAAGTCAATTGTAGTATGCTAAAAAAAAAACATAAATGCCCCCTAACTTCAATAGCATTTTGGAGTATTTGTCTTTATTCTTGACATTTCTCCTGTGGGCCTAAAACTCTTCTGTACTTTTGTATGTGGTGTAGTAAAAAGAAAAAGTATAAGACCAAAGCCTGGTAAAAGTGGAGGCAGGCTATAATTTCAATATAATTATTATAATATGTCTGCATAAAGTATAGGTCCAAACTTTATGTCGACATTCTGTTCTAGAAATAATTATAGTTTGGATTGTCCTCTGTCTTTGTGTGTGTGTGTGTGTGTGTGTGTGTGTGTGTGTGTGTGTGTGTGTGTGTGTGTGTGTGTGTGTGTGTGTGTGTGTGTGTGTGTGTGTGTGTGTGTGTATGTGTGTGTGTGTGTGTGTGTGTGTGTGTGTGTGTTATAGTTGTTCAATTTCCTGACTTATTGAAGTAGGCGTAGTAGTTTCTGTCTCTCTCGTTCTTTTTTCCAAAGCGACATAATTGATTTAGGGGTCGACTCGTTCTCCGGCACTTTTACTGTGCTTCATTCAAATTTGCGTAATATTATTTTCTCTGCAATTTTTTGTCTGTCTTTTCTCAGGCAATAATCTGTCTGGTGAACAATGTGTGGAGGAGATGTATGTCTCCCCTAGCTCACATACAGCTCTGGAAAAAATCAAGAGACCAGTCGGGATTTTTCTTCAATCTTCATCTCTACA
>CASHTC010000634.1:151136-158636 GCA_949357725.1 Hyperoplus immaculatus | reverse complement strand
GAAAGGACTGCACGCTGCACTGAAAAGTACATTCAACAAGTGGAACATTTGGTAGGATTTTTCTGCTCCTAAATGTTGTTTATTTCTACCTTTTTTTGCATTCAATGTGTGATTTTGAATGGATAAACCTTTATTGATTTTTTTTTCATTGTTCTGTTGTGTTTGTTTACACTGACAACATTTGTATTGCACTGTATTGATGTATGTTTCATCCCCTAAGAACATTTCCTCTATCTTTTCTTGTCAATAAAAGAATATATATAAAAATGTTTGGTAGCCTATATTTAATAGAAACAGCAAGGAGAGCTACCTGTCTGCACTTAACTGATCCATCCATCCATCCATCCATCTTCTACCGCTTGTCCCGTTAGGGGTCGCGGGGGGGGGCTGGAGCCAATCCCAGCTGCATTGGGCGAGGGCAGGGTACACCCTGGACAGTTCGCCAGTCCATCGCAGGGCCATATATAGAGACAGACAACCATTCACACTCACATTCACACCTATGGTCAATTTATAGAATCCAATCAACCTATCCCCATTGCATGTTTTTTGGAGGTGGGAGGAAGCCGGAGTACCCGGAGAGAACCCACGCGTACACGGGGAGAACATGCAAACTCCACACAGAAAGGCCCCGGGCAACCCGGGATTTGAACCCAGAACCTTCTTGCTGTGAGGCGACTGTGCTAACCACTGCACCACCGTGCCGCCCTCACTTAACTGATTTAAAAAAAAATTACCATTTGAAGATCTTTTAACATGTTAAAGGTGCTCTGAGGAACTTTCAGTTTGTGTTAATTCTTGCGCCCCCCTTTGGACAAAAGCAGTAGTGTTTTTACTACGCCAGCTGTTGTTCCTGGGTGAGCGTATACCCATGACAAAGGCATTAAGAAAAACTATATAAAAATACCATTGCTTGCACTGATGGTCTCGTTTTGCTGTTACATTTCATTCATAATCATCAGAGAGGAAAAATGAGACTGTTTCAGAAATATTTAAAAGTTCCTCGTAGCGACTTTAATTTAACATACAAGAACGTATTATGTTGCTGTACTAGTCTATCTTTACCATAGCCTACGTCAAGCCCTTTGTAAATGTTTTCATGCTGACACCTACACACACACACACACACACACACACACACACACACACACACAAAGCACAGAGTAAACTATGCTTGCGGCCGTTAAAATGCATGTTGATAAGACGTCACACCTTGCACACACATCACAGGAGGTAGATAGCATTCAGAATCATATCAGCGCTCAAAGGTTAACCTCTGATAACATGGTGTTACTGGTGCTGTTGACTAAAAGCTACTATGGTCGCTTCACGGTCTAATGGACTTGTATTTTGTTTTGTGTTTTATGTGTAACTGTGTTCTGCTGTCAATCTTGGCCCTAATAGACCCTGCGTTCCAATCCCCATACTTCCCTACTATTTAGTATGCCAGAAAAAGATGTAGGATGTCCCAATACATGCACGTCAATTGTAGTATGCTGAAGATACCTGGATGCCCCACGAACTCCAATAGCATTTTGGATTATTTGTCTTTATTCTTGACATTTCTCGACATGATGAAAAAAATCTGATTTGTTTTTCTCTCCTGTGGCCCTAAAACTCTTTAGTATGTAGTGTAGTAAAAAGAAAGTGTATGTGAATTGGAACGCAGGGTCAATCTCAACGAAAAGGATAAATAAAAATAAAATATTAGGCTACAGTGATTCAACAGGGGTCTCCCATGTTTAAAAGTTAGCTATTTGGTGTTTTTTTAAAGTAGCTATGAGGAACTTTTAAATATGTCTGAAACAGTCTCATTATTTTGTCTCTGATGATCATAAACTACATGTAACAGCAAACGAGACCTCTCTCCTTCTCCCCTCCTTCGCTCCCTCTCCCTCTCTCTCTCTCTCCCTCCCTCTCTCCCTCCCTCTCTCTCTCTCTCTCCCTCCCTCTCCCTCTCTCCCTCCCTCCCTCTCTCTCCCTCCCTCTCTCTCTCTCTCTCTCTCTCTCTCTCTCTCTCTCTCTCTCTCTCTCTCTCTCTCTTCTTGGTGTATGGCGCCCCCTACTGTTTTGTTATTCTTGACCCATCCATATCCTTTGAAATATTCACAAAAAAATGTTTTATAATACACAAACTAGTTTGCAAAGAAATCATACATGGGAGTTTGTTATTTCCACACAACAATACATTAAACCAAGTGTTGGCCACCAGCGATGTTCTTGGCAAAGGATACATTATTTAATTATTTGTTTGTACATACAGTCCTTACAATTTTTTAATTCATTTTTATAAATCACAAATTTTACAGATTTTTTTTTTAAATTTCAACTGAAAATTGTTCATTTGGTAGCTCGTGTATATCCATGTAAATTAAGACTTGTATGAAGACTAAGAGAGAGAGATAGAGAGAGAGAGAGAGAGAGAGAGAGAGAGAGAGAGAGAGAGAGAGAGAGAGAGAGAGTGGCTATAGAAAAAAAAATATATATGTACAAGACTATAGTGCCATCTGTTGTTAATTGTGCTTGTTCTAGACATGTGTTCACGATTCTTGAAAAAGAAGGAATAAAAAAAAATGTACATAAAGAATCTCTAGTGTTATTTACTTCCCTCTTTCTGCCAGCGTTATTTCTGCTCTTACGAGAAAGAGCAATCGAGGATTTTTTTTTAATATTCTGAATACAACTGTGCCAGAGAGACTTTTTAAAAATAGCCTCAACAGAAAATGTATCTAGATTTCCACAGAAGGATAGAATAAGAGCCACCCACCCACCCGCACTCTCCGGTCCACCTCTTCCATTCAACTAACTGTACCACCCGCCTGCCCGGTCCCCATGGGGTCCAGGGCATTCAGCCGATCTGCCCGAAACCTCTGGAACACCCTCCCATCTGACATCCGTAACTCTGACACTCTCCACTGTTAAGTCCCATCTAAAAACACATATTTTTTAAACTGACATATTCAATCTAGTTTATTGTCTCTCGCCCATTTCACTCCACTTGTGTAAATTGTTTCAATGTATCTCGTTCTTGTGTTTTTTTATGATCGTTGATTTTCGTTTTTTAAGCACTGCCCTGTAAGGTGACCTTGAGTGCCAAGAAAGGCGCCCTCAAATAAAATGAATTGTTATTATTTTTAAGAGAGAGGAGGAGTTTGAGTTTTCAGAAACTAAAAAATATTGCAGATCTGTTTTGCATAATTCTCAGCAGGATATTACTGAAAACTTTTCTGCACTAGACTTTAATGGCTGTTATTGTATCAGCCTTGACACTTTAAACCAATGTACCTCCATCATATGCATTAGTATTATATGACTTATATATCCCATACCACTTGGTTTTGCCTTCAATTTGCACTATTTATGATTGATTTATTGTTTATAATTATGCATTTTTTAATCATTTCAACTTTTTTGCACCGTGGGTTGGAGATAAATGTATTTCTAATGTATCTGTATGATTGGCACTTATTTCAGAAATTGACAATAACAACAATTCTGAAATAGGTCATAGCTTGTTTTAACATTAAAAGTGCTATTCACAAAACATGTACACAAATAAACCATGTCGGCCAAGTGTGTATGTTGTGTAGCCTAGTCATATGGTCCATATAAAGATCCATTCAACTATTTGGGTATTTCACTGTGTGTGCATAGACAACATCTATAAAAATAATAATAATAATAATAATAAAAATAATAATAATAATAATAATAATAATAATAATAATAAAAATAATAATAATAATAATAATAACAATAATAATAATAATAATAATAATAATAATAATAATAATAATAATAATAATAATAATAATAATAATAATAATAATAATAATAATAATAATAAATAAATAATTAAAATAGATAAAAACAATATTGCAAAAAGTATTATTAGCCTATAAAAGAAATAGAAACATGTATATAGATTAATTTATCATTAAAAGTCAAGCTGTGATTCACACACTATTTTAATGCATATTTTATGACGTAATAACAACCACGACGATAAAAACGTAATATACTATCTCTGCTGCTACAGTGTATAAACTTTTATTATGGAGAACTCTCTGGGTCTCCTTGCCTGGATGAACGTGTGCATCCACGCATGCGCAGTGCCGCCTCGGTCCACCAGGGCGCAGATCTCTCTCTCTCTCTCTTTCTACCTCTCTCTCTCTCACACACACACACACACACACATAGACAAACACACGCACGCATTACTTGAGTGTCTCTCTATCGCTCTCTCTCACACACACACACACACACACACACACACACACACAGGCATACTCTCTCTCTCTCTCTCTCTCTTTCTTTCTCTCTCTCTCTCTCTCTCTTTCTCTCTCTCTCTCTCTCTCTCTCTTTCTCTCTCTCTCTCTCTCTCGCTGGGAAAAACCCCAGTAGGAGGAGGCAGGCGGACTCCCTTCTGCTTCTTCCGATACAGCGGCGGCGCACACGGGGATATTCAGAAAAATAAATACATTAAAAAAGAAAATAAATTCACCCACTCTAGCCTCTTGCCCTCCCTCTCCCTCCCTCCCTCCCTCCTTCCTCTCTCCCTCCCTCCCTCTCTCACTCTCTCCTTCCCCCGGTGAGGTAGACTCTAGACTACGGAGCGGCGAAGGAAAGGAACGAAAAGAAAAAAAAAGAAAAAGAAAAAACATACGGATGTGCCTCCGAAAGACCAGAGGATACCGCCCTCCGGACCTTATTAATGCCAAGATTGTGAGTATTTGATGGGCTTTATACACGGGGAGGGCAGGGGAGGGGTGCAGGGGTAGCGTAGCGTTTGATATGTGCGCGCGCGTGTGTGTGTGTGTGTGCGTGTGTGTGTGTGTGTGTGTGTGTGTGTGTGTTTGTGTGTGTGTGTGTGTGTGTGTGTGTTCCCTCGCTCCGCCGCCGTGTTAAGGAAAAGGTCGGTCTCCGTGAAAGTGTCCTTCTTCATTTCCTTTCCTTCTGTAGCGTCCTTGGGTCCTTAGCGTGAACGGGGGCAGTGTGTGTGTGTGTGTGTGTGTGTGTGTGTGTGTGTGTGTGTGTGCGTGCGTGCGTGCGTGTGTGTGTGTGTGTGTGTGTGTGTGTGTGTGTGTGTTTGGGGGAGGAGGAGAGGGATTCGTCTTGTATAGTTTTTTTTTATGTTTCTTTGAAACGGTTTTTGTGAATGACACACCAGCGGCAGTGTTTCAGTCTTCAGCTGTTCTCTCTGTCTTCCCTCTCTCTCGCTCTGGCTCTGTCTCTCTCTTTCTCTTTCTCTCTCTCCCTCTCTCTCTCTCTCTCTCTCTCTCTCTCTCTCTCTCTCTCTCTTTCTCTCTCTCTCCCTCTCTCTCTCTCTCTTTCTCTCTCTCTCTCGCTCTCTCTCTCTTTCGCTCTGGCTCTCTGTTTGTCTCTCTCCCTTTCTCTCTTTCTCTCTGTCGCTCTCGCTCTCTCTCCCTCTCTCTCTCTCTTTTTCTCTCTCTCCCGCAATTTCGCTGTGTGGCTGTAGCCTAATATAAAACAGGACACACACACAGCTCACTTGTAGCCAACTAAAGAAGCAGAACATTTGTTTTATTTTATATTTTCGATTTGTTTATGAGCAAAATGTTATTATTTCAGTTATCATGTGTTTTCAAAGTAAAATAAAATAATTACTGTTGAGAACCAGGCATGGTTTATAGGGGAGAGCGGGGTCAGTTGTGACACCGGTTTATGTCAATGTCACATTAGCATAGCATTCCCATATAGGCTTGTGCTAGTGCCGTTTGCGTACCGATTAAGGAGTGATTGTTTGCAACTGTGGCTCAGGTGGTAGAGCGGGTCGGCCAATGATCGAAGGGTTGGCAGTTCGATCCCCGCCCTGCCACTTGTGTCATGGTTGTTGTGTCCTTGGACAAGACACTTAACCCACTTTGCCTCTTGTGAATGTCGATAGTTAACCTGCTATCGTTGTAAGAAAGAATGGTTCAGTGTAGGCCTATTTATGCTGCTTGTAGCTATGTCGATCCGTCTTAATTACGTCTCATAGCTGGCTTTGTAAAATGGCGGTCACAACTTTTTGAGTTGGTATGGGCCCCCGAGAAGGTTTAAGATTGGGCACCATTTCCGAAATCTGCCCTCACAGTTTTCTGTTGGGATGGGTAAGCTATATAATATGACTATTGAATATTTTATCAAACAGTATTGATTTGAGTGAAATCTTCAGTTTTATTGGGATTTCTGTGTGGATGCTATCGCAGCTAGCTATTTTACCTCATTCTGTTTGATGCAATTTAAATGCTAAGGACCTATTGTGTTGTGGGAGTAAATGTATTTTATGTTGTTTTGAGTGCATGCGTTTGCTCACATCGTGCTGTTTGCTAAGATCAAAAACAGAGCAAAGGAAGAAAAAAAATCTTCCTGAAAAGTTACTGTTTCACTGTTGTTGTTTACAGCAGCAGGGCCCACAGTTTGGTTTACAAACATAATCTAGTCTGACGTTTGGTTCCAGGTTCCTCAAAATAATTTAGTTTTAATTCATTATGATATAATTATTCAATACTAAACAATTACGTGTAGAGTAAATATGTTTAGTAAACTAACTGCAGGCTCTGTGAAGGTAAACAAATCCCCCTCCTCTGAAACTGCGTATTGCACCTTTAAACATTCAACTAATAAAAAAAAAAAAAAAAAAGCCATCCTATATTTACATTGTGCACTTTTATGAACGCACAAAGTAACCAAACAAAACGATATACAATATACGGCAACATGAAACTGACACACACACACACAAACACACACACACACACACACACACACACACACACACACACACACACACACACAAACTGCACAGTACACCTTTAAGACAAGAGCTAAAGCCAGATATATTCCTTCTTCCACGGCCCACAGTGTCTTTGTGAGTTAAACGTGACCTTGCTGTCTTAATGGTGTTTATGTATAAACTGAGTCCAAGTTCCTCCCTGCATTCTAGCACAGCAGTCTTATTGTAAACATATCTATTCATTCCTATACACTTTAGTATAATAACTATGACTTTAAAGGTGCTACGAGGAACTTTGAAATATTTCTGAAACAGTCTCATTTTCCCTCTGATGATCATGAATTACATGTAACAGCAAACGAGACCATCAGTGCAAAGAATGCTATTTTTATATAGTTTTTCTTAATGCCTTGGGCTGCGTTCGCAGAGCCCTACTAACGTCCTACTCATACTCATTTTGAAGTCAATTTGAGGATGTTGTGGTTGTCTATTGCGAGTTTGTGTAGGCGAGAAATGCCCGGATGAGTACTAACTTCCGGGAAGATTTTGCGTATGGATCGATAGGATACTTTTCCTACTCAAACGCCCCACAATGCATTGCGTCTTTTCAAATTGGTACGCTCACCCAGGAACAACAGCTGGCGTAGTAAAAACACTACCGCTTTTGTCCAAAGGGGGTGCTAGAATTAACAAAAATTAAAAGTTCCTCGAAGCACCTTTAATATTACTATTGGGACTTATACAATTCTTATTTATGGCCA
>CASHTC010000634.1:103636-131136 GCA_949357725.1 Hyperoplus immaculatus | reverse complement strand
AGGCCCATGGGGGGGACGCCCTATCAACTGAGCTAAGGGCGCCCCCAAAATTATAGTTAATTTAAGCCGTATATCAGTATGTTGTAAACCCTGCCTAAGATTATTACATTGTAAATGTAGCGACTTTTACAATCTCTTCCTCCTTAAAGGCCTACTTCACCGGTGGAAATATGAAGGTGTATTGAACTCTGAGATCCTATGTAGTATAAACGTGCAAACATTTTAGAAATCGGTTCATCCTAGCCTGAGAAAAGGCAGAAAGAGTGTTTTATGGTCTCACTGTCTAACCCTACATTTTACCATGCGTGACATCATACATGGGAAAATGTAGGGTTAGGATTAACAGGACAGCTGGGCCAAGGGAAGACTGAGGGAAGAAAAACCCCATTCATTATATTATAATAGTGATTTTATAATGATAGAACGCCGGTTCCGTATGGGTGAAGTATTCCTTTAAGTTAAATTCTAACACCCTGCACATTTAGTGGTTGTGATTTGTCAGCTGCTCAGCGTTCACACCAACACCTACTTTAAGAAATGCTGCTTATAATCCTCACACACACACACACACACACACACACACACACACACACACACACACACACACACACACACACACAAACGGTGAATGTGTTAAATACTTCCCAGTTAAAATTGGGGGAGGCATTGTCTGCTTTAGTGCTATTTTTAACTCAGTCAGTGTGTGTGTGTGTGTGTGTGTGTGTGTGTGTGTGTGTGTGTGTGTGTGTGTGTGTGTGTGTGTGTGTGTGTGTGTGTTTGTTTTTTTTAACAGTGGTGGCTTTATTTGATGCTCCATATGAGTGCTCGAGGCTTTGCTGGTCAGGCTCCAGCGACCGCGTGTGTGTGTGTGTGTGTGTGAGTGAGTGTGTGTCCCGAGCTTGTGTGTGTGTGTGTTCCTATCTTGAGTGTGTGTGTGTGTGTGTGTGTGTATCCCTACCCTGTGTGTATCCCTAGCTGTTGAGTGTGTGTGTATCCCTAGCTTGTTTGTGTGTGTGTGTATCCCGAGCTTGAGTGTGTGTGTAACCCTAGCTCGTGTGTGTGTGTGTGTGTATCCCTAGCTCGTGTGTGTGTGTGTGTGTATATCCCTAGCTTGTGTGTGTGTGTGTGTGTGTGTGTAGCATGTTAAGACCCTGCTGTGTAAGTGTACAGTATTTTAACTGGAGGATATAAATTGCTCCTCTCATCACCTCACCGCAGCAGAACCTTTTTATAGACTCGCATGTTAAAATACAGAGATATCCTGGCCGTGTGAGGTTGCCTGTCTGTCTGACCTTGGTAGGATGCCTATCTGTGTGTGTGCGTGTGTGCGTGTGCGTGTGCGTGTGCGTGTGTGTGTGTGTGTGTGTGTGTGTGTGTGTGCGTGTGTGTGTGTCTTTCCTAAATAAGAGCGGAAATAAGACGGAAAACATTAGAGAAAAGCCTGACGTTCTATAAATATCTGCTTTGACTGTGGGGCCTCTCAAAGTGTGTGTGTGTGTCTGTCTGTCTGTCTGTCTGTCTGTCTGTCTGTCTGTCTGTGTCTGTGACTAAGTTTCAATAGCCCTAGAGAAGTTATTTAATGACAAAACTGCACTGACAAACTTTCTGGCTGTGGCGTAGTGGATAGAGCGTGTACCATATTTGGCTCCGGCCTTCGTAGCAGTGGTCGCGGGTTTAAATCTGACCCGTGGACCTTTACTGCAGGTCATCCCCCCTCTCTCTCTCTGTCTCCCCATTTCAACTCTGTTCTGTCTAATAAAGCTTGAAAATGCCAAAAAATTATCTTTAAAATATATATATATATATATATATATATATATATATATATATATATATATATATATATATATATAATGTGTATATATATAATTTGTAATTAAAACAATTAGATTAATCTTGTATAACTATTGAACTTCTGTGATTAATCTCAATAATAGAAAAAAAATTGTCTTTTTAACATGTTTCTTGACTCAACTCCATATAGATCTCCCAGTTATATTCTTTTAAATGTGATTATCTAATGACTAAACATCATATGTTCTCACCCCAGGTCAGTCTAGACGCCCGTGTGAGAGAGGTGATCAACCTGAAGATGGCCGACCCGTCCCCTCACTCCTTTGAAGACGCTCAGCTGCAGATTTACACTCTGATGCACCGTGACTCCTACCCGCGCTTCCTCTCCTCCACCATCTACAGAGGGCTGCTGCAGGTCCAGGGGGGCTCACGGACCTCCTCGGAGTCCTAGGACCATTTTAAAACACACACACAGCCTCCCAAGAGTACTGGGACCATACACAACAGCCCAAGACCCTCCCCAAATACACCAACTGTTGATGAGTACTTACTTCCGGGAAGATTTTGTGTATGGATCGATAAGTTACTTTTCCATTTTTTACTTTATTGGACAGTTTTGGAGAGACAACCTCCTCTGAGCCCTAGGGCCATTTTAAATACACACACAGCCTCCCAAATACACACACAGCCCATTATACAGTCCTGGGACCACCAAGAAATACACAACAGCCTCCGAAGAGTCTTTATTGGACGTTTTTGGAGAGACAACCCACCAAACACACCAACGATCTCCTAAGAGTCCTACGACCCGCCACCAAATACACCAACAGCCCAGTCTTCAGTTGTATTTTCATGCGTTCCCGAAAATTTGGAAGTTGTAATTTTCCGACCTCCAACTAGGAGGCTAGGAAGACTCCAGGACATCCTTGGCGTACTAGGACCCTCCCTCAAATACCCCAATGGCCTGGGACCCTCCACCAAATACACTTATTATTTTTTAGGCGTTTTTTTTTAGGCCCTTTCAAACTACAGGTGCATTTAAAAAGCAAATTACAATATCAACGAAAAGCTAAAAAAAATCTATTATTTTTTAATTTTTTTTAAACTTTCATTGTTCAAGTTCTAGATTCATTACAAAAAATCGAACTCCCACGTCTCTCACATTACTGCCAAAACTATTATTATTATTTATGTCTTCATTCTCCCCACATCTTAGACTTTTAAGCGCTGTTGCCAAAAAACCTCCTTTCAACCAAATCTCTCTTTATAGAACCGGTGGCTTAAATCCAGCGATCTGATTGGTTCCTAACTGTTGTATAATGGGCGTATACATAACTGCTCTGACGTCCAATCAGTTTGCAGAGTTCCAAATCACTTCCTCTATAAGGACCTGTTCTACTTTTTCCCAATTTTGCAACTCCTTAAAGGACTAAGGAAGCAATGTCTGGATTTAGAACTATTCTGGGATCGTGTGTGTGTGTGTGTGTGTGTGTGTGTGTGTGTGTGTGTGTGTGTGTGTGTGAGAAAGAGATGCACAGAGTAATACTTGGGAGATTCCAATGCATTTCAAATGGGGAGAATTGTGCACACATCTGTGCCATGGATTTTAAAAAAAAATAAAAAATTATGCTTTATTGATAGTGTAGAGACAGAGTTGAAATGGGGCAGAGAGGGGAGTGACATGCAGAGAACGACCGCGGGCTGGAATCGAACCCGAGTCCGCTGCTAGCCGAGGCCCATGGGGGGGGACGTCCTACCAACTGAGCTAAGGGCGCCCCCTTGCCATGGATTCTTAATGATTTTTTTTTCTACCAATGTCCCCGCCCCCATTATGGCCAAACCAATCACCTTTAAGCGCCATTTAAAGGTGCTACGAGGAACTTTGAAATATTTCTGAAACAGTCTCATTTTCCCTCTGATGATCATTCATTACATGTAACAGCAAACGAGACCATCAGTGCAAAGAATGCTATTTTTTTATATAGTTTTTCTTAATGCTTTTGTCATGGGTATACGCTCACCCAGGAACAACAGCTGGCGTGGTAAAAATACTACCGCTTTTGTCCAAAGGGGCGCTAGAATTAACACAAACTGAAAGTTCCTCGGAGCACCTTTAAATGTGGACTATCACTCACCTCATAGCCTTGCTAGCCATCCCACGGACAGGCAAATGAAAATATAAATGCTGTAGTACTTATTTTTCTTTGTCTGTCTTTCAACTGGAATATACAGACTTCTCTTAAAAAAAAAAAATTATTATAATATTTTTTTTTTAATCCATCCTCATGTTGCTGGACCAATCGTTTCACTCCTGTGATAAACAAGCGGACAAATGGAATGGAATGTGTGATGTCACTTCCTCCCGACTACTGATTCACAAACAGACAAAAAACGACGACTATTTTTCAAAGAGAAAAACTATACGGAACATTTGAATTATGTCGATTATTTTTATTTTTTATTTTTTCTGCCACTCTCTTCCCATTTCTGGATTTAATTTTTTTTTTTTTGCAAGAAGAGGATTCATCTGAGACTGTACTGATCCCCCCCGCCACCCACAGACTAGTGCAATAAAACACTGGAGTTCGAAAAATACACACACACACACACACATGCACGCAGAAACACACACACATGCACGCAGAAACACACACACACACACACGCACATGCACGCAGAAACACACACACACACACACACACACATGCACGCAGAAAGACACACACACACACACACACATGCACGCAGAAACACACACACGCACACACACACGCACGCACATATGCAAACATTAACAACATTTGTCTTAGTATACAAAAGTAAAGTAATACAAAGACAAATACAAATACGCACACACACACACAAACACACATACACACACTCACACACGCACACACACACACACGCACACACACACATACAACACACATGAAGCCTTTTACAACATTTGTGTTACTATACTTTAGGGAATTGTTCTATAACTTATCAATGTTTTCAAAAGTATAGTAATACAAATACACACAAGCCACACACACACACACACACTCACACACACACTCTCACTCTCTCACACACACACACACTCACTCTCACACACACTCACTCTCACACACACTCACACACACACACCAGAGTGGCCAACCTGGGCACTGCTGCTGCTGACCTCTGTGACCTCTCACCTCTGACCTCACCACGCTCAGAATCCTGCCTCCTCATTGGCTGCTGGAGTTCCGGGGCTTCACTGTGGTTGGTCCATTCAGGAAAGGGGGCGGGAGGAAATCCCAGGTGCAAAAAAATATAAATATATAGATATATAGAGAGAGATGAAAATATACATATATATTTAAATACAGCTCTGGAAAGAAATAAGAGACCACTCCAAATGTTCAGTGTCTCTCGTTTTACTATTTAATAGGTTCATGTTTGAGTAGAATGAACATTTTGGTTTTATAATATAAACTACTGACAACATTTCTACCAAATTCCCCCCCAAAAAAATATTGTCATGAAGAGCATTTCCATTAAGTAATGTAGAGATGAAGATTGAAGAAAAATCCAGACTGGTCTCTTTAATTTTTATCCGGAGCTGTATATATATATCAATAGAAAGAAAAAAAAAACACTGTGTGAGATGGAATGCTTACACCCCAGTGCTTCATGGGTAATGTAGTTTGAGGAAAACATGTTTGTAGTCTTCTGCAGAGGCACAAACAAACAGACAAGAGATTTTAAAAGAAGAGATCTAAGCCAATAGGTCTTAACCACTCGACTGGTTACTCCGAATGCATTAATCTTGGTATTGTTCATGTTATTTATTTTATATTTTGTTAAAATTGTGACTTTGATTGTACATATATAAACGGAAACCCTTGAACATCCAATGAGAAAACAGCCTTGTTTGTTCGGTGTGTGTGTGTGTGTGCGTGTGTGTGTGTGCGTGCATGCGTGTGTGTGACTGAGCTCATAACATGGCGCCTTGATCTTGCCTCTTGCTTTTATATCCGTCTCATCCCCGGTTGTTTTCATATGGAGGCTTCGTCGATGTGACGTCACTTCACGTGCGCACTGATTGTGGGTCAGAATCGCCCCAAATACATTGCTGATTTCAACACTAAAAATATCCGGGTATTTTTAAGCATCCTAAATCTGACCGCAAGAATGGGGACATCCTAAATCTTGTTCCTGTCCACACTAAATAGTAGATAGTGTGGGGATTGGAACACAGCCCATGTACACACTGTATTCCAGTGAACTTCAGCTGCGTTCACTTTAACTTAAACGTTTCAACTTGTTTCCAACCGGTCCGTCCACTTGTGTGTCTAGACTCATCACACTTTGCTCTAAGATACAACCGCAGTGTGTGTGTGCGTGTGTGTGCGTGCGTGTGCGTGCGTGTGTGTGTGTGTGTGTGTTTTACCACAACTGATTCTCAATAATAATTCACGGCCACCAAAATAAAACCATTGAAAACTGGAATTACCTCTTAAAGGTGCACTACGTAACTTTGGGTGTGTCAGAGAAGTGAACATTTCCATTTCCTTGTGTAAAACTACACAACATAAGCGTGTATTCAATGCGAAGAAGACACCTAACAGAAAGCTCTCCCTCCCTCTCTCTCCCTCCCTCTCTCTCTCTCTCCCTCTCTCTCCCTCCCTCCGTCTCTCCTTCCCTACCTCCCTCCCTCGCTCTCTCCCTCCCTCTCTCTCCCTCTCTCTCTCCTTTTTTTTCTCAGACAATGTTTCCACAACAAACACAACCGCAAACTTTCTCTGCTCTTCTCACCACTTTTCAACATGTCAATCAACACACTAGCACAGCTGACTTTTAGTTTGTTATTTTACGTCTTAAAAGCTACAGTGCGTTACTTTTTCATATAACTGAATGTAGGTTACAAGTTACGCACTATAGCTTTAAGATATACATATTCGGAAAAAATTAAGAGACCAGTCTGGATTTTTCTTAAATCTTCATCTCTTTATTACTTAGCAGAAATGCTCATAATGACAAAAAAATTTATTGGAATTTGGTAGAAATGTTGTCAGTAGTTTATAGTATAAAACCAAAATGTTCATTCTACTCAAACATATGCCTATAAATAGTAAAACAAGAGACACTGAACATTTGGAGTGGTCTCTTATTCTTTTTCCAGAGCTGTATTTATACATTTATCATTGACACAAAGTTGATTAAGCCCTATCAGCTCCACAACACTCTCTCTGTATTTCTCAGTATGGCAGCGTTTAACAAACTGGTGTCGGAAGTTACGCATTATAGCTTTTAAAGATATTCAGCTGACTATTAAAACCAGAAAGACCAAAAAAAAAAAAAAAAAAAAACAGAGACTAGAATGACGCCATTTTGATCCGAGAGCAACTTTAATATAAATGTTCAGGGGGCAAAATATGTGGCCGCACAACACGTCAAAGAAAGGCGCTGTCTCCACAAAGGCTCAAATGTGATTTTAAATATGTCATAAAGCTTCAGCTAGCGTAAGAAATAAACTATGTAAGCGCTCTATACTATACAAAACAAATGAAATAAGCCAAGAAGACATAAACTGGCTTATTTCTCTCTAAATATATATTAGTACATCTTTATTTTCTTTTTCAAGTCTTTATGTATAAAAATAATAATAATAGAAAACAAAAAAGGGCGAAAAATAAATTTATATTTTTTTTAAATTCCACATTCAATTCACTTTAGTCAGCTGGCATCATGAAGAATGTCACACACACACACACACACACACTCACACTCACACTCACACTCACACACACACACACACACACACACACACACACACACACACACACACACACACACACACACACACACACACACGTCTTCTTCAGCAGAACTGCACGAAAGAGAAAGAAAATATCGTTATTTATTACATATTGTTATTAAAGACATCAAAATATATAAATTTATAATTAGAGCTATGCTGAACTTTTAAAAAGGTGGAGTCAGTGATTTCTGGAGAATTGCTTGTCGTCAAAAGCACTTGTCAAAATCCGTGAATATCTCCTCATGATCCGCTACCTGTCCGTACTGTGTGTGCGCGCGTGTGTGTGTGTGTGTGTGTGTGTGTGTGTGTGTGTGTGTGTGTGTGTGTGTGTGTGTGTGTGTGCTGAAAAATCCAAGGTTAATACACAGCCTAGGCTCTGTAAATTGGTATTTAAACAAAGGTTATGTAAACAAAGGTGGCGCACCATAGATGGAAACTTGCCCGTTTACAGAGCCTAGGCTGTGTATTAACACTGGATTTGTTAAACTTTCTGCACACACACACACACACACACACACACACACACACACACACACACACACACACACACAGTGCGGACAAGTAGCGGATTTTGGCGAAAAGTGTTCTTCAGAATCACTGACTCCACCTTTAAAATGTTAAAGCTTTTAGCCAATAAACCTTTTCTATCCCATTTTGTTTCTTGTTTATCGTTTATTGTCAATACTAAATAAGCATATACTTATTATGTATATTATGTTGATCTAAGTATCGAATAAGCCTATTGTCTACGAGTTGGAAAATGGCCGAAATAGACTAAACTACACTAAATAAGCAAGAACATAGAGTTAAACGGAAATAGCTCTGAGTAAAGATGAAGAGAAGTAGCCAAGTCTCTGCTGCCATCTTGTGGTGATATTCTGTTACTGACATTCAGGTTAATCCTACTTTTACTGTTTACTTTGGTCATGTTATGTATGTTAATTGGATGCTAAATGTGGGGTGTGTGACTCTGTTAATTTTATTTATCATATCATAGTGCTGCTTTCTTGGCCCAGGTCAAACATTTAAGCTACCTGCCTGCATGTTCTGTCCTATGTACTTTCAATGTGATCTTTGTGGCCTATTTTCCCTTGTCTCCTGTGTGTTTGTGTTGTTGCATGAACTGCCTTGATATCTTTGCCATCATCTGTGCTTGCCTGTTTGTTCTTGCTCCAACTGTGTGCAATATGTTTGTTTGTCTTTTTCCCCTTCTTGCTCAGGCCTGCTGTAATTATAAATGTAATGTATTTTTTTTATTTTTTTTATTGTTATGTATTGTAGGTTGCCTACTGACAACTGGCCGGGGACTACAGCTGGAAATTAGCCAAATAGGCTAAAGCTGCTCCTTCCCAAAGGGGACTGTCCACGAAACTATAAACAAAAAAAAGAAAAAAAAGAAAAGAAAAGCATTTATTAATAATTTCATGTTAATCATAATTCCTTCACCTTCCAGCGGTTGCCGCAGCCGTTGCACAGCACAAAGGTCGTCATGGGCTCGTCAGCACTGCGGATCTGCACCTAAACACACGCGAAAAAGTAGGACAGTCAAGTGTTTTTTTATCTTGACTGTTCTTTTAAAATATTTTTATAATGGTTGCACACTATTTCTGACAAGTCACATCTGCATAGTGATATACAAAAGGGCTGTAGAGTAAAAGTTCAACGTGGTTGTGAGTGAGTGAGTGAGTGAGTGAGTGAGTGAGTGAGTGAGTGAGTGAGTGAGTGAGTGAGTGAGTGAGTGAGTGAGTGAGTGAGTGAGTGAGTGAGTGAGTGAGTGAGTGAGTGAGTCTTTCTGACTGCATCTGCTACCTGTGTGTGTGGGTGTGTGTCCCTGTATGTTTGTGTGTTACCTCTGTGTGTGTCTGTCTGTCTTTCTGTGTGTGTGTTTATACCTGTGTGTAGATGCAGCTCTTCCCTTTACACTTGCTGCATATGAACATGTCTGTCTCCGTCCCTCCCTCCTGTCTGTCTCTATCTGTCTGTCTGTCTGCTAGTCTGTCTGCCAGTCTGTCTGTCGGTCTGTCAGTGAGTTACCTGTCTGTCTGTCTGTCTGTCTGTCTGTCTGTCAGTGAGTTACCTGTCTGTCAGTCAGTCTTACCTGTGTGTGTGTGCGTACCTCCTCTGCCTGTGTGTATGTGTGTGAGTGTGTGTGTGTGTGTCTGTCTGTGAGTGAGTTACCTGTCTATCTATCTGTCTGTCAGTGAGTTACCTGTCTGTCTGTCTGTCTGTCTGTCAGTGAGTTACCTGTCTGTCTGTCTGTCTGTCTGTCAGTGAGTTACCTGTCTGTCTGTCTGTCTGTCAGTGAGTTACCTGTCTGTCAGTCTTACCTGTGTGTACATGCAGCTCTTCCCTTTGCACTTGCTACATATGAACATGTCTGTCTCCGTGCCTCCCTCCTTAGACAGCTGGTGTTCTCTGATCGACTCTTTGGTCAGAGCCTCGCGCATCTGCTTCAGCTGCGGACTCGCCATCTCCTGTTAAACACACACACACACACACACACACACACACACACACACACACACACACACACACACACACACACACACACACACACACACACTTTACAGAAGCTACGGTGGCCTTCAAGGACAAGAAGCTATAGTTACTAAAGATGGCATCATGCACCACTGCCTCAAGTCTTTCCACAATATCAAGTGATGAGGTGAAGATGTATTTAGTTATTTATTCTATAGTACTTCTTCTTGGTCTTCCAACAGGTGCATTTCCCCAGGACGCCCACTACATATAAAAACCATGTAAGGCCGTTAAGTTTGTCCGTTCTGAGCTACTGTAGAAACATGGTGGTGCAAGCTGATCCTATATAGATCTAAAAGGTTCATTCTAAGCTAAGGACATGAATCGCCTGAATAGAATGCTTGTTTCAACACAAACAGGTAGACATCCAGGTACTTCTAACCATACTAACTCCGACCACAAGAATCGGGACATCCTAAATCTTTTTTCTACCATACTAACTAGTAGATAGTATGGGGATCGGAACACAGACACACACACAGCCAATTCTAACCTTAACCCAAAAAACAAGCCTTCACACACAAACACAGGTTGCGTTCCGAATCGCGTTACTATTATATAGTATGGTAGAAAAAAGATTTAGGATGGTTAGAAGTACCCGGATGTCCTACTTCATGCGGCCAAGACTGTTAGTGTTGAAAACTGCATCCTATTTGGGGGCTTCTGACCCACAATCCAGTGCGCACGTGAAGTGACGTCACATCGACGAAGCCTCCATATGAAAACAAACGGGGATGCGACGGACATAAAAGCAAGAGGCAAGATCAAGGCGCAATGTTATGATGAAATAATTGAGTAAAAGTATGTCCCAATAGTATGCCTACTGCATCCTAACTAGATTCTTTTTATCATCGGATGTAGTATGTAGAATAGAAAAAAGAAAGAGTATGCGATTCGGAACGCAACCATAGTCTAAATGTACACCCCCCCCCCCCCCTCCCACACACAAACACCCCCCCCCCCCCCCTCCCCCTCACACACACCTCTGCGGTCATGGAGGCGATGCGCTGAGCCGAGATGTTCCCACAGAGCACGTTGCGTCTGAGCTCGGGGTTCTTCTGGTCCTTCAGGTTGGAGATGCGGCTCCGCAGACGACTCTTATACTTCAGGTCCGTCTGCTTCAGTTCCTGGAAGATCTGTGGGGCCGCGGGGCGTCAAGGAGCGAGGGTACTGGTATTGGATACACACACACACACACACTCTTTCTTGCACACACACACCTACACTTACAAAGACACACACACATGTACACACCAACACACATACAACATACTGTACAGGCTACATGTTCTCTCATAAAAGTACATGAAAGAAGAATGTTTTCTGTTAGACACTGAAACAGTGATTTCTTAGTTTTGTGCAAAGTCTTCAGGAAGATATGTTTGTCTATTATTCTGTATGTTAATGATGTGAAAGGATATCCTCTTCAATCTGTGCTGCAAGGTTCTCACAGTCCACTCCAACGGGCTTCTGGTCATCTGGAACACGCACACACACACACACACACACACACACACACACACACACGCACACACACACACACACACACACACACACACACACACACACACACACACACACACACACACGCATTGTGAACCCAGAATCGTATCAAATTAACACATTTTCAGTGATTGTAAAAAAAATAGATAAAAAAATTTATAGCTGCCATGTCTCACTTTAAATGTTATATTTTCTTGCAGAGACACACACACACACACACACACACACACACACACACACACACACACACACACACACACACACACACACACCAACTCACCCTCAGTCTGCAGCGCGGCCACTAGCAGCTCTCGACACTTGTTCCTGACGCTGTCGGTGGTGACGGGAGCACGGGGGAACGAGGTGACCAGAGGGGGGAGGGTCGAGGTAGGGGTTTGGGGCAGGGTAGAGGTAGAGGTAGGGGGGATTATAGGGTTTATAGGAGTGATAGGGGGAGTAGGAGGGGTATTATGGGGAGTAGTGGGGGTCACAGGTGGTGTGGGAGCGATCGGGGAATCTTCAGACTTCTTACTGCTGAGAAATGATGAAAAAAAAGACACAAAGCAAGGTTTAGAGTGAGAAAAGTATGACTGTTTATTTGTATTGTTTTTTTTTACGTGTATTCTATGTATTTTAATCTTGATGTATTTGGGGACCCTGTGAAGCACTTTTTCTTTCTCTCCTGTGGCCCTAAAACTCTTCTGTACTGTAGTATGTAGTGTAGTAAAAGAGAAAGAGTATGTGATTTGGAACGCAGGGTGAGTGTTTGTGTTTCAGACCTTTTGTCACTGCTGGTTCCAGAATCTTTGGAGGATGATGACATCACAGGAGAGCCTTCCTTCTTCTTCTCCTCCGAACCATCTACACTCACACACATGGTCACACACACACACACGGTCATACACACACACATGGTCACACACACACACACATACACGGTTATACACACACACATGGTCACACACACACCTTTGTTTCAGTACAGTAACTCAGAAGACACACAAGATTTCATTAGCAGGTAGTCAAACCTGGGGAAAATGTTAAGTTGTGGATTGAAGATTAAAGGTGCAGTGTGTAATATGACATCATCAAGAAAGTTCTACAAAGTTCTAGAATGCAACGCTCCCTGGGTAACCCCAACCCTTTCGAATAATAACAGAAGCTACAGTGGCCTTCAAGGACAAAGAACAATTCTACACTTTAAACAATGCACCTAATGACATTCCAACTATGACACTTTCAACATGGCGGCACTAGGCCTTGGTCCAAGATATGCAGAAATATGGACATATGAGACCCTTTCTAAGGGAAAAAATAATAATTCAAAAAAATGTTTTCAGCTATTATGCACTAAATTAAATGTACTTATGGATATTATAATTACTTTCTACAAAATCTGCTAGGAAATAAAACCCAAAATTCTGCACACTGCAGCTTTAAGATGGAAATTCAGAGCACACATTTTTTCTACGATAAATTCTCTCATTCCAGATTCTTAACATTTCAATATTTGCATCTGTATTTGATATCACAAATTACATTTATTTGCGTTTTGGACAGTTAGTCTGGCGTAACAAGACAAGACAAGGCAAGGCAAGCCAATTTTATTTATAGAGCACATTTCAGGCACAGGGCCACTCAAGGTGCTTCACAGGGTTAAAATCAAATAAAGAATACAAATACAAAAAAAGGAACACATTTAAAACATGGATAAAAATACAACATTTAAATAAAAGAATTAAAAAAAAAATAAATAAAAATTACAAGTTAAAAAGGGAAACAAGAACGTTTTGAGACCCGATTTAAAAGAGCTGAGAGTCTCAGCGGACCTCAGACTCTCTGACAAGACATCTAAGGATTTTTTTCTCAGACTTTGTGAGCATCAGACATACACATGCGCAGACAGACAGACAGACAGACAGACAGACAGACAGACAGACAGACAGACAGACAGACAGACACACACACACACCTCTACCTACCCAGCAGTTTCTTCCAGGACTTGATGAGAGCTTTGGCCAAAGTTTGAACCTCTTCATCTGAACTGTGTTTCCTCACGGCATTCACAGACATCCCAACTCTGGTCGACTGGAGAGAGAGACAGGGGGGGGGGAGAGAAAGACAGACAGAGAGAGACAGACGGACAGAGGGAGAGAGGGAGAGAGGGAGAGAGGGAGAGAAAAAGACAGATACAGAGAGCTGTTTTAAAGAGGTGTGCCTGCTGCTGCATGTCTTTTGCAAAAACAAGTGCTTTCAGTTAAACGCCTCATTAACGGTGTTAATATTGTGGGCTATTTGCACTGAACTGGAACTTATAATTTTATTTACATACATACATCTTCAACCGCTTATTTTATTTATTTATTTATATTTAAAAATATATATATAATAAGTTCCAATTGAGAATTACAAGACTGTAGAGAATGTGTGCAAGAACAAAATCAAGGGACATTTAGAATAGATAAAAATGTGCGATTAATTGCGATTAATTGCGATTAATCGCGAGTTAACTATGACATTAATGTGATTATTCGCGATTAAATATTTGAATCGTTTGACAGCACTAATGATACAACTAGTGATGTTGTATCGCGAAAAAATGTATGAAAAGTTTGAACAATATTTCTTAATTTCTTTATCACCACTCTGGCATTGAGGAACGGTGTGTTACCTGCAGAGTCTCCAGAGACATCTTGATGTTCTTCAGTTCTCTCAGCAGATCCAGAGCTCCATCCTACAGACACAACAACAACAATAATAATAATAATAATAATAATAATAATAATAATAATAATAATGATAATAATAATAATAATAATAAAACATAATAATAATAATAATAGTAATAACAACAACAACAACAACAACACCAATAATAATAATAATAATAATAATAATAATAATAATAATAATAATAATAATGGATTGGATTTAAATAGTGCTTTTCTAGACACCCAAACGCTCTACATTCATTCCCACTGAAATATCCATGTAGCCTGGAAATCCAGACCTGCCGCTGGCAAATCCAGACCTTGCTCAGCCTGCTGGTCTGGACACGATCCATTGGAGCTCATTAACTATGTCGGGAAAATCCTGAGCTGCCAATCAAATCGTTCTTTCTGATATGTGCGGGCCAGAGGCCTATGTATGGGGCTCTGGGCCTACAGAGGCCTATGTATGGGGCTCTGGGCCTACAGAGGCCTATGTATGGGGCTCTGGGCCTACAGAGGCCTATGTATGGGGCTCTGGGGCGGACGTAACCGGATGACGACAGTAACGTGCATGTGCTGTCAAAGCCGTGATAGTAAACAGAGATGGCTGCGGATATGTTGTTTGAGTTTGAGACGGCTTTGGCCTCGACACTTTTGGAAGACGGCACTCAAATCTTTCATTAGCAAGAAAGAGGAATGTTCTGTTTTTCTCCGACCGACCACAGCAAAAGTTTAATTGACAAGTTAACCCGCTGTTCTCTAAACGAACGGGGCTTATGGTGTGTTCCTTTGTATTCGGAACTCGGAAATTTCCGACTTCCGACATGGAAAAGTGCAATAAAACGGTTGTTCAACTGGGAATTCCGAGTCGGAACTCGGGCAACGTCTGCCTCTCCCGACTTCACTGAGATGACGCAGATTACATCACAACAACAATCTGAACCGTTAAACTGGCTAAAAAGAGTGATTTTGAAGTCCATATGTTGAGTCACGGCTGAATTGTAGTCTATTGGATCTACCAGTACCTGGCAACGGTTACTTGATGTAGCCTAACGATTAATTATTTGGATGAGAAAGGAGGTCCATACTTTCCCGAGCAGATGCACTGGAACACCGACAGGTCGGAACTCGGAACTACCAAATCGGAAATTTCCGAGTTCCGAGTACAAAGGAACGCAGGCTGTATACGTCACCTTGTGCATCGCTCTGATTGGTTGTAGTGCTATCCAACTGTCAGCGTGCAGTGGCATTTGAAATGCACGCATAGGAGCCGCCCCCTGAGTTGGGAAGGTCTATTGATCGTGGCCAGACCCTCTATCGTTCTAGATGTGGGTCTGGATTTCCAGGCCAAAGTCCATGTGGCTTTCACATCACTCAGTGCGTTTCCATGGGACAACTGGATTGGATTAAGCCAGACACCGATTTTGCCACTCGAACGGACCGCGTCACCGAGCAAGCGCAGAACACAAATACCGATATGAGATGTGCGATCCTGTATACATGCAGGTAGAATGCCGACTATGAACGAGTTATCTAGGTATTCTTATCCGACTTCGCTTGTCCGTCAATGTGCCTGTTGAAGTCGTATTTGTTTATTTACCCGATTATGAGTCTGCTTGTAAACGTGCTGACTTTCTTGCCCAGTAAATGTGATGATGTCGCCCTACTCTGCAGAATAAATCTGGCACAATTCAGATCTTTTATTAAATGAAGATGCATTTTTCTTCTCTGCCAAATGTGTGTCCGTTTAATGAACAGATTTGATTCAGTGCAAACAGTTTAATTAACCACATATTGCCGTATGGAGCAGCTGGTGAACAGCTATTTAGTCTGGAGAAAATGGGATTACATTTACATATTAAATAAATCCTTCATAACACTGCTTTAGCAAAGATCCCATACATTAAAGTAGCCTACAGTAGTCAGTCTGGGGCTGCGGTGTAATAGTGGGATCCTGCTCGATTTCTGCCTGTCCAATCAGCGAACAGAGCGAGTGGCTGAGAACGATGACGTCGAAGTCGCGCTCCAGTTTCAGTTGAATGCTGCGTTCCTTTATACTCTGAAGAAGGAGATTTCCGACTTGGTAGTTCCGAGTTCCGACCTGTCTGTGTTCCAGTGCATCTGCTCGCGAAAGTATGGACGCCTACAACCTTTCTCGTCCAAATAACTAAACGTTAGGCTCTAACAAGTTACCGTTGCCAGGTACCGGTAGATCCATAGACTACAATATGTAGTGAAGTCGGAAATTTCAAATGAAATGAAGTACGATGGTCTGGTAGGACCAGGCTAACATTAAAAGGAACTTTTGAATATTTCTGAAACAGTCTCATTTTCCCTCTGATAATCATAAATGACATCAGTGCAAATAATGCTACTTCTATATAGTTTTTTCTTAATGCCTTTGTCATGGGTATACGCTCACCCAGGAACAACAGCTGGCGTAGTAAAAACACTACCACTTTAGTCCAAAGAGGGCGCTAGAATTAACACAAACCGAAAGTTCCTCGGTGCACCTTTAATATATTAAATGGACTATATGTTGTTTAGTTTTTTTTAAATGACCCGTTTTTAAATGTCTGTTCCCTTGCTGGTTATGTATTATATATATATTTTATTTATTTTTTTATTCCCGGTAAAGGGTTTTTTACTGGGAGTTTTTTTTCTCAGCCGAGCTAAGGGTGTAAGGGCAGAGGGATATAGATAGATAGATAGATAGATAGATAGATAGATAGATAGATAGATAGATAGATAGATAGATAGATAGATAGATAGATAGATAGAGTCAGGAATGTAAAGCCCACTGAGGCAAATGTCTGTTTGTGATATTGGGCTATACAAATAAAACAGATTTGAATTATATTATTCAACATGCATGAAGGTGAAACTGAGCCACGAGCTTTCTGGGGCTTAGAGATATTTTTATTTGTCGTTTGTGTGTTTGCTGGTTGTTAAAAAAAATCTAATAGACAATATGCATTTACAAAATTTCAATCTAATAAAAAACACTTTCAATAGTACGTGGCTATTGTTGTGTGTAAAATTGTCGAAATCTTCTCTCACACACACACACACACACACACACACACACACACACACACACACACACACACACACACACACACACACACACACACACACACACACACACACACACACACACACACACACACACACACACACACACACACACACACACACACACACACACTTGCAGTGAGTGGAAAAGAGATGATTGCGTATTGATTCAAGGTGCGGGGCATTTAATTGGCGGCTGTTTTGACCAATGGCTGTCGTGATTTATTGGCAACAAACTTTTTCCGAAAAAAAATGCCAAAAAAAAGAAGCGACATCCTCGTGTGTGTGTGTGTGTGTGTGTGTGTGTGTGTGTGTGTGTGTTTGAGAGAGAGTGAGATTAAAAAGCAGAAAGAAATTAACAAATCCTTTTCCACGGTGCGGTGAGTAGAGTTCACACACACACACACACACACACACACACACACACACACACACACACACACACACACACACACACACACACACACACACACACACACACACACACACACACACACACACACAAATGCCCCCTCTCAGCAGTTAAAGGTTAGCCGTGTAGCCCATCACCTGATCGCATGTTGTTCACTGGATGCAGCGCTTGTTTTTCGGACTCACCGTGTTCTTCTTGTGCACCATTGTATCCAGCTTTTTGGCCAGACGTTCCACCTCTTGATTTTTAGCCATTTTGCGACGATTTCTGTCCGTCCGTTCGCCTCCCTATCCCGCGGTGAAAACCTCCATTGAATGATCGCTAGGGATGAGTGTGTGAAACTCTCTCTCTCTCTTTCTCTCTCTCTCTTCACTCCTCTTGTCTCCTTCTCTCTCTCCCAGCTGCTGCCTCGCTCTCTCGTGTGTTGTTATGTGACACTGTGTCTGTGGGACTCTGGGAACTGGAGTTTTTTGGGGTTGATGTCCAAAAAAATTCATCAATGGGGCGATTTCAAAAGTTTTTTTTTTTTTTTTTTTTTTTTTTTTTTTTTTTTAATAAAACTCACCGGTCCAGTAGCCATGTTTGGATAGACACCTGATTATCCATCCCTGCGTTCCAATACCCATACTTCCTTACTATTTTGTAGCTATGCCAAAAAAAGATTTAGGATGTCCCGATACATGCAAGTCAATTGTAGTATGCAACTAACTCCAATAGCATTTTGGAGTATTCATCTTTTATTCTTGACATTATATCCCAACATAATGAGAAAAAAAATCTTCCTTCTCTGTTTTTTTTTTCTCTCTCTCCCGTGGCCCTAAAACTCTTCTGTACTTTAGTATGTAGTGTAGTAAAAAGACTAAAACTCTTCTGTACTTTAGTATGTAGTGTAGTAAAAAGACTAAAACTCCTCTGTACTTTAGTATGTAGTGTAGTAAAAAGACTAAAACTCTTCTGTACTTTAGTATGTAGTGTAGGAAAAAGAAAGTATGTGTCTTTCTTTCTTTCTTTCTTTCTTTCTTTCTTTCTTTCTTTCTTTCTTTCTTTCTTTCTTTCTTTCTTTCTTTCTTTCACTTTAAACACCACCATAGATGTCGTCAATATAAAAAAACAAGTTAAATGTTGGACTGAGTTCCGGGAAGACGAGTTAATGGTAATATGGTCACCGTGCTTGATCACGCTTTAATCTGCAAGGCCATGTGTATGTGATGAAAAAAATAAATAAAAATAAATCGGCACTCGAAACTTTATTAATTGTTCTTATATCTGTCGGAAAGCAAGGACACACACACACACACACACACACACACACACACACACACTGTATTAATTGATCCACACCTCACACCTAATTTCAACATGTTGTAGTTATTTTTTCTGCACAACTTAAATGTCATTTATTCTTAAGAACGGAGTGACGCTGTGGCTCTTTTTGCAGTAATGACGTAATGTTTCACTCGTATTATTGACCCCAAAAGACCTTCCCCTAGCAGCAGCCATTATAACACCCGCGTGTACTTACTGCTTCAGTCCACTAGATGTCAGTGGTGTTCAGTTATTCTGTGATGACATGATGTTGCCAGAGCAGGACAGTAAATGATAAAGTACATTTTACTCTGTTTTAGACCAAATACAAGTTTTATTTATACATGATTATCATAACGGATGACAATATAGGATAATATGGCATTTTTTAAAATATATATAGCCTATTTTATTATAATTGTGTTTTCATTGCGTTATAAAAAAGGCAAACATATCGTGGACAATAAGACGTTTTATTTGAAAACTGTTTGTCTTCATTAAATCTTAAATGCAATTTTCAATATTTTATTTTGTCTAATCTTGAGGTGTTTGTATAACCACATGTGACGCTCTTGGAGTTGCCTTGTGTCTGAATTGTGCTTTATTTATACATTTGCCTTGCCTTGCCTTCATACAAGGGAGCCAATTAAAATCAATGTGGATAAAATATAACTTAATACCTACTAATCAGTTAACTCTCGACACTTCAATTTCAGGCACACAATTTTATTACAACTTTGTCCTCGACATTTAGAAAAGATTTAACATTTCAAAAGTAAAACTTCCAAATTGTTTTCTTATCCAGTGGCCTCAATACTTTCCATTTATTCTGTTACATTGAGAGAGAAAAATAAATGAATATATAAAAGACAGACAGGCTGGCACAGACAGACAGACAGGCTGACACAGACAGACATGCTGACAGTCAGATAGACAGGCAGGCTGACACAGACAGACAGACAGACAGACAGACAGACAGACAGACAGACAGACAGACAGACAGACAGACAGACAGACGGTATTAATACATTTCATGGAGGAGCAAAAATAAATGGAAATGTCCTCGACTGTCGATGTAATCTAGAATAAATTGCATTTTTAAACAAACTTTCCCAACAGTGTCTGCTAGCTAAAACCACCATGTCGCTCTCTGTCTCTGTCTCTCTCTCTCTGTCTCTCTCTCTCTATCTCTCTCTCTCTGCATTGTAAGTACATTTGTTTTGCCAACAGCTGCTGGGCTGGGGTGTGTGTGTCTGTGTGTGTGTGTGTGTGTGTGTGTGTGTGTGTGTGTGTGTGTGTGTGTGTGTGTGTGACACACAGATCAAGTCAATCAGCTGAATGATTTGTTCTAGCACTACATGGTCAATTCATTGAAATGTAATGGAAATTTCAACTTCCACCAATCGTGGAAGTTTTGAGCCGTGGGTCTCGTTTTAAATTTTACTCTGGAACAATATTTAAATTCAAGAAAATGAACCACTGTTAAAGAAAGTCAGCTTTTCCAATACATTTGAGTATGTAGTATATACATGTTGAATATGTAGTATATACATGTTGAATATGTAGGAGGGAGGACGTTATAGCCCAGAATGCCCTGCTAAAAAATGATGTCTATATAACATTAGGGGTCGGCAGTGGCGAAGTCGGTAGGGAGATTGCCTCTGGAGTGTAGGGTCGGAGGTTCGAACCCCCGTCTTCCCGCCACATGTCGAAGTGTCCCTGAGCAAGACACTGAACCCCAAATTGCTCCCGATGGTTCAGAGAGCGCCTTGCATGGCAGCTTCTACCATCGGTGTATGAGCGTGTGTATGAATGGGTGAATGTGGTAAGATATGTAAAGCGCTTTGGGGCCGGGAAAATCGGCTAGAAAGCGCTATATACAGTATCTCACAAAAGTGAGTACACCCCTCACATTTCTTCACATTTTTCTTTATATCTTTCCATGGGACAACACTGAATAAATGACACTTTAATACAATATAAAGTAGTCAGTGTACAGCTTGTATAACAGTGAAAATTTACTGTCCCCTCAAAATAACTCGACACACAACCATTAATGTCTAAACTGCTGGCAACAAAAGTGAGTACACCCCTTAGAAAAAATTTACAAATTGGGCCCAAAGTGTAAATATTTTGTGTGGCCACCATTATTTTCCAGCACTGCCTTAACCTTCTTGGGCATGTAGTTCACTAGAGCTTCACAGGTTGCAACTGGAACCCTCTTCCACCCATTTATGACAGCATCACAGAGCTGGTGGATATTAAAGACCTTGCGTTCCTCCACCTTCCATTTGAGGATGCCCCAAAGATGCTCAATAGGGTTTAGGTCTGGAGACATGCTTGGCCAGGCCATAACCTTTACCCTCAGCTTTTTTAGCAAGCCACTGGTCGTCTTGGAGGTGTGTTTGGGGTCGTTATCATGTTGCAATACCACCCTGCGGCCCAGTTTACAAAGGTTGAGTGCACATGGTCAGCGTCGTACACAGAGGTTGGCTTTGGAAAATAGACGTATGAGTGCTGCCAGCATTGCTGAAGGGCTTGAAGGGGTGGGGGGTCAACCTGTCAGTGCTCAGACCATACGCCGCACTCTGCATCATACTGGTCTGCATGGTTGTCATCCCAGAAGGAAGCCTATTCTAAAGATGATGCACAAGAAACCCCACAAAAAGTTTGCTGAAGACAAACAGACTACGGACATGGATTACTGCAACCATGTCCTGTGGTCTGATGAGACCAAAATACATTTATTTGGTTCAGATGGTGTTAAGAGTGTGGAGCGGCAACCAGGTGAGGAGTACAAAGACAAGTGTGTCTTGCCTAGAGTCAAGGATGGTGGTTGGAGTGTCATGGTCTGGGGCTGCATGAGTGCTGCCAGCACTGGGGATCTACAGTTCATTGAATTCTAACATGTACTGTGACATACTGAAGCAGAGCATGATCCCCTCCCTTCATAAACTGGGCCGCAGGGCAGTACTGCAACATGATAACGACCCCAAACACCCCTCCGAACGACCACTGGCTTGTTAAAGAAGCTGAGGGTAAAGGTTATGGACTGGCC
The DNA here is from genome assembly GCA_949357725.1 of Hyperoplus immaculatus. NCBI lineage: Eukaryota > Metazoa > Chordata > Actinopteri > Uranoscopiformes > Ammodytidae > Hyperoplus > Hyperoplus immaculatus. The sequence goes on along the minus strand of CASHTC010000634.1, from coordinate 108,952 downwards.
AAGCATGTCTCCAGTCTTAAACCCTATTGAGCATCTTTGGGGCATCCTAAAACGGGAGATGGAGGAGCGCAAGGACTCTAATATCCACCAGCTCCTTGATGTCGTCATGAATGGGTAGAAGAGGGTTCCAGTTGCAACCTGTGAAGCTCTAGTGAACTACATGCCCAAGAGGGTTAAGGCAGTGCTAGAAAATAATGATGGCAAAACAAAATATTGACACTTTGGGCCCAATTTGGACATTTTTTCTTAGGGGTGTACTCACTTTTGTTGCCAGCAGTTTAGACATTAATGGCTGTGTGTCGAGTTATTTTGAGGGGACAGTAAATTTACACTGTTATACAAGCTGTACACTGACTACTTGACATTGTATCAAAGTGTCATTTATTCAGTGTTGTCGCATGGAAAGATATAATGAAATATTTGAAGAAATGTTAGGGGTGTACTCACTTTTGTGAGATACTGTAAGTCAAGTCCATTTACCATTAGTGTATTTCTGTTAAACAAGCTTTTTTAGATAATAAACTAGGATGTCCACGATCCCTCAGAAATGTCTTCAGTCTCGAAGGTTAAAATGGATCTTTGGAGTTTCAGTTATTGGCCATCTGAATAAGGATGTCTCTACTTGATCTGTTGCTTGTTCATTTTGACCCTCGACTTCAGGAAGCACCATTGATTGTGCTTGATGTACTTTAAAAAAGGCAAGCGTTTGCATCAAATTATGTATATCAAACGAGACTATAGTCTTTGTATATAAGTATGTCCCAATCGTAGCATACTGCATCCTAACTATGTGCTTTTTTTGGTCAGATCTAGTATGTAGAATATAGAAAGAAGAAAGAGTATGAGATTTGGAACTCAGCCTAGATCTATGGAGTCGCTGCTAATAGTTATGACCTCACACAGGAAATTTCCTCTATGTTGTATGGATGGAGCCATTCGTATATCCGTCGGAAAGCAAGGCCACACACACACACACACACACACACACACACACAAACTCTCTCTCACACACACACACACTCTCTCACACACACACACACACACACACACACGGCCAGGCATTGTGTGGCGTTGGCTGGCCTTTTCCGCCCTGATGGTAAATGAGTCAACTGTAAGTTTAGTAAGAAAAGAGTAATTTTTTAATTGCGTTAGATTTCCTTGCTTAGCCCCATGTGGCATTTCCTTGTGTGTGTGTGTGTGTGTGTGTGTGTGTGTGTGTGTGTGGATTTCAACAATTTTATACACACCAATAGCCAACTGGATGTGTAGAAATCTGCGGGGAAAGGTAGATAAATGTATGTTTATGTATTCTAATAATGAAGAAGATTAAATTACGATGAAGTCAAATGTTAAGCCTGCAACAGTTTGGAAGCTGAATTGGCTTTATTCGGACAAAATGGGACCACATGTATACAGCCGCGGAAAAAATGAAGAGACCAGTCTGGATTTTTCTTCCATATTATATCTCTACATTACTTATTGAAAATGCTCTTAAATGACAATATTTTTTTTGTGAATTTGGTAGAAATGTTGTCAGTAGTTCATAGTGTAAAACCAAAATGTTCATTCTACTCAAACATATGCCTATAAATAGTATAACGAGAGACACTGAACATTTGGAGTGGTCTCTTCATTTTTTCCATGGCTGTATGTATCATATTCGGTCATTACTGTAGCACTAATCAAAGTGAAATGAGCTTACTGGTTTGACATGTGGAAAGTTACAATCTGCCAACAACTGAATAAGAATGAGGATTTAGCCAACTGTGCAATCTGTGCAATTTCTGTGGTAAAAACACTACCTCTCTCTCTCTCTCTCTCTCTCTCTCTCTCTCTCTCTCTCTCTCTCTCTCTCTCTCTCTCTCTCTCTCTCTCTCTCTCTCTCTCTCTCTCTCTCTCTCTCTCCCATTTCAACTCTGTACTATCTAATAAAGCTTGAAAATGGCAAAAAATAATCTTTAAAAAAAAGACAAAAAAATCACTTCTGCTTTAGTCCAAAGGGGGCGCTACAATCAACACAAGCTGAATGTTCCTCGTAGCCACAACTGAATAAGGATTTAAAAAAACACAAGCTAGGGGCGCCCTTAGCTCAGTTGGTAGGGCGTCCCCACCATGGGCCTCGGCCAGCAGCGGATCCGGGTTCGATTCCAGCCTGCGGTCGTTCTCTGCATGTCACTCCCCTCTCTGCCCCATTTCAACTCTGTCTCTACACTATCAATAAAGCATAAAAATGCCAAAAAAAATCTAAAAAAAAAAAAAAACACAAACTCAGCTTTCATTCATATCAAATAGTCTAATTGATAGACCGTTGGCTTAAGTAGTAGGGAAACTTGTGTATGTAACATGGTGACTGAAAGCCCTACTAACGTCCTACTCATACTAAAAGCCCTACTAACGTCCTACTCATACTAAAGCCCTACTAACGTCCTACTCATACTAAAAGCCCTACTAACGTCCTACTCATACTAAAAGCCCTACTAATATCTTACTCATACTAAAAGCCCTACTAACGTCCTACTCATACTAAAAGCCCTACTAACGTTCAACTCATACTAATTTTGTCATCAATTTGAGTATGTTTTGGTTGTGTATACGAGTTTGTGTAGGCGAGAAATGCCCGGATGAGTACTTACTTCTGGTGAGATTTTGTGTATGGATCGATAGGTTACTTTTTTTAAATTCTCAAACTACTTTTAATTTTGTTTTTATAATTTTGTGTGGTAAAAACACTACCGCTTTAGTCCAAAGGGGGCGCTAGAATCACTACTGCTTTAGTGCAAAGGGGGCGCTAGAATCACTACTGCTTTAGTGCAAAGGGGGTGCTAGAATCAGTACTGCTTTAGGCCAAAGGGGGCGCTAGAATCAGTACCGCTTTAGTCCAAAGGGGGCGCTAGAATCAACACAAGCTGAATGTTCCTCGTAGCCACAACTGAATAAGGATTTAAAAAAACACAAGCTAGGGGCGCCCTTAGCTCAGTTGGTAGGGCGTCCCCACCATGGGCCTCGGCCAGCAGCGGATCCGGGTTCGATTCCAGCCTGCGGTCGTTCTCTGCATGTCACTCCCCTCTCTGCCCCATTTCAACTCTGTCTCTACACTATCAATAAAGCATAAAAATGCCAAAAAAAATCTAAAAAAAAAAAAAAACACAAACTCAGCTTTCATTCATATCAAATAGTCTAATTGATAGACCGTTGGCTTAAGTAGTAGGGAAACTTGTGTATGTAACATGGTGACTGAAAGCCCTACTAACGTCCTACTCATACTAAAAGCCCTACTAACGTCCTACTCATACTAAAGCCCTACTAACGTCCTACTCATACTAAAAGCCCTACTAACGTCCTACTCATACTAAAAGCCCTACTAATATCTTACTCATACTAAAAGCCCTACTAACGTCCTACTCATACTAAAAGCCCTACTAACGTTCAACTCATACTAATTTTGTCATCAATTTGAGTATGTTTTGGTTGTGTATACGAGTTTGTGTAGGCGAGAAATGCCCGGATGAGTACTTACTTCTGGTGAGATTTTGTGTATGGATCGATAGGTTACTTTTTTTAAATTCTCAAACTACTTTTAATTTTGTTTTTATAATTTTGTGTGGTAAAAACACTACCGCTTTAGTCCAAAGGGGGCGCTAGAATCAGTACTGCTTTAGTCCAAAGGGGGCGCTAGAATCAGTACTGCTTTAGTCCAAAGGGGGTGCTAGAATCAGTACTGCTTTAGGCCAAAGGGGGCGCTAGAATCACTACTGCTTTAGGCCAAAGAGGGCGCTAGAATCAGTACCGCTTTAGGCCAAAGGGGGTGCTAGAATCAGTACCGCTTTAGGCCAAAGGGGGTGCTAGAATCAGTACTGCTTTAGGCCAAAGGGGGCGCTAGAATCACTACTGCTTTAGTCCAAAGGGGGCGCTAGAATCAGTACTGCTTTAGTCCAAAGGGGGCGCTAGAATCAGTACTGCTTTAGGCCAAAGGGGGCGCTAGAATCAACAGAAACTGAATGTTCCTCGTAGCCACTTTAACAAGGGATTGTATTTGGACTTCTTCTTCTACAGCTTTGGAACAAATTAAATGTTGTGGCGTCTTGTTCTAACGTTTAACGGTTTCATGATTCTGTAGAAAAACAACATGATTTCCTTTAATGTAGCTTTAGTCACGGCTCAACAGAAAGCTTTGGTTATAATGTGATCATTTATTAGTCTATTCTTCAATGTATGTGATGATTTCAACATCTGTGTGTGTGTGTGTGTGTGTGTACTCCTGTAGTGTGTGTGTGTGTGTGTACTCGTGTGGGTGGATGGATGTGTGTGTGTGTGTGTACTCGTGTGTGTGTGTGTCCCAACATTCCAGCCAGGCGGCCCGGCCGGGAGACAGGAAGTCAGGAACACTGTAGCGATGACATCATAATCCTGGGACAGAGAGAATGAGGTGTGTGTGTGTGTGTGTGTGTGTGTGTGTGTGTGTGTGTGTGTGTGGATGGATGTGTACTCGTGTGTGTGTGTGTGTGTGTGTGTGTGTGTGTGTCTGCCCTGCACAGACGCACCAACATGTGGCGGGACGGTAATCAGACAGAGACACATGAGAGATTAATTTAAAAATGTATTTCGGTCCGCTGCCTCGAGAGTGAGAACAACAACGTGTGTCAATGTGAGATCACAACTCACCACTGAACGCTGCTCGGGTTCAAATGAGACGCTCAGACTCCATAGTTAGGATAGGATTTACTTTATTGATCGCCAATGGGGAAACTGGTTTGCCACCATAGTCTGTACAACATGCAACACATGAAGACAGTAACAACATAAAACAAGCATAGTCACAGGGGGAGTGTGGTCCGCTACCATAGTAAAAATAGAAGGTTAAAAAAGGGAATAAATAACAATAGAACAATACTATGATGTGCAATGAGCAATGTGCAGTAATCAAATCGAATCAAATCAGCAGTCATGATTTAAAAAGCCTCGCTGCTGCAGGAATAGAAGACGTCCTGAATCTCTCTGTAGAGCATTTCGGTAACAGGAGACGTTTTCTCCTGCCACTTCTAACAGAAGTACAGTGCAGGGGGTGATGGTCATGTGACAGGACATTCTAACAGAAGTACAGTGCAGTGGGTGATGGTCATGTGACAGGACAGTCGTGAGCTTCCTCCATTACCTAGTTAGTGGTAATGGGGAGAAGGGTGATACTGGAACTGATGATCATTATGGACAATCACATGCATCCCTTACACAGTGTTGTAAGCTGCAAAAAGGACAGACACTAAAACACTTTTTTTTTTACCTGCTTCAATTGCACTTTATAATGTCTCCCCTTTCAGT
>CASHTC010000634.1:90000-103436 GCA_949357725.1 Hyperoplus immaculatus | reverse complement strand
TTGTTACTCTTGCTTCATCCAACATCTCGATTTTTTGGTTAAACCTTTTTTTAAATGTACGCATGGCATAATTAGTAAGAGATTGCACATTTACTCAAACATTTCTTAAAAATGTAACTGCAAAAAAGTATTGCTTTAATGCAAGTAATGAACTGGCAAAGTTTCATGATCATACAGTACGCACAATGTCTGTCTGTTTTACCCTGTTCCCATGCGGTGTCTCAGCCAACATTCTCAGCCTTTTCTGAGGAAAAATGTGGTGCTTTGAAACTGTGAAAAATTTGAGAAAAATGAGTGGAGTGGAATGAAGTATATAAAATAAGATTTAAGATGTGTCGGCAACAACAAACGCATAAAAAAATCTGAATTTGAGTTGTGTGAAGAGGTAGTGTGAGTGTGAGAATATAAGCGTGAGAGAGAGAGAATAAGAAAGAGAGAAAATGACAGAGGAGAGAAAGATGAAAGCGAAATGACAATGGGAAAGGGGGGATGAAACAGGCTCTGTAAACAGTTATGTAAACAAAGGGGAAAACTTGTATGTTTACAGAGCCTAGGCTGTGGATTAACACTGGATTGGTTTTCAGAGCGTACAGGTAGCAGGTCATGATTCATAGATTTTTACAAAAAGTGAAAAGCCACTGACTCAACCCAAGTTTATAAAAAAAGATTTAAGATGTGTCGGCAACAACAAAAGAATAAAAATGTACATATTTCTGTTGTGAGGATACAAGCGTGAGAGAGAGATGAAAAATAGACAACAGGAAACAAGGGATGAGATTGAAAGACAAAAATAAGTGTTTTAGTGGAGAAAACAAATTCAGTGTTAATACACAGCCTAGGCTCTGTAAACGGGTATGTAAACACGCATGTTGCCGCAGCTAGCAACAGGCCCGTTTACAGAGCCTAGGCTGTTTATTAACACCTCTTTTTTTCAGCACACACTGTACGGCCAGGTAGTTGATCGTGAGGAGATATTCACTGGTTTTGACAAAGTGATTTTGACAAAAAGCGTTCTCCAGAATCGCTGAAGGCACCCTTCAAATATTCAAGATGTGACAACCAAAACAAAATTTGCATATTTCTGTTGTTTAGAGGCAGTGTTACTGTGAGAAGAAAGCGTGAGAGAGAGAATAAGAAAGAGAGAAAATGACAGAGGAGGACGAGATGCAAAACAGAATGACAACAGGAAACGAGGGATGAGATTAAAAGACAAAAACAAAAAGTGTTTCGGTCGAGAACAAGAGGCGTTGTGTTGGGTGGGAAAGGGTGTGTGTTTGGTGCAGCATTAATTACAGGATAAGAAATTATAAGCTCTGTTGCATTGGCTATGAATAAACAGACAGACAGACAGACAGATTGCTGACAGTGCAAACGGATGCTGACTTATGAGATGTACGCACAGTTTAACATGGAGTTGGAAAGCACCTTGCATTAACATTTTGTATTTCAGGTTTTTAGTCTGAGGGAGAGGTTGACATATGGAGTGTTGTTCTTGCAATGAAGACACTGTCTGCCAGGTTTCTATAGTAAAGGATTTTTTGACATTGGTCCAGCCTCCCAAATAAAACGTACACGACTTTGCATCTGCATGTTGCAAAGTCCTAAGCATTTCAAAATGGTCAGTTCTTTCCAGAAGTGTCTCTGACTGAATCTTCATCATTTTAAGTCTTATGTTTGTGAAAATGATTTTCAAAAAAGTTTGAACACCGAATTCAATTCTTACGAGAACCGAAATAAACATATAAGACAATACAGCCTTTTCTCGATCTAAATGAGCATTTGAGAGAAAGAGTCGGGAGCAACAGACTTCAAAACACCTTGTCACACTGTTGCTGTGTCTCCACAATTGGACGCATAAAAGTAGTTTATCAGCCTTCATAGCACTTTGGTAAAACCGTCCAATTTTCACACGTTTGGTCTATTCTATGTTTGTGAAATTATTCAATCAAAGTTTGGAATGACTTGCATGAACTCTGTGACCAATGAACACACACACACACACACACACACACACACACACACACCCGCACACACACACACACCCACACACACACGGACTCAGCATTCAAACGATGTGTATAATAAAACCTTCCAGTCCAATTTGGGAATTTAGGGTGAAAAAAAAACTATTCTAAATCACGCCCATGTATTTTTTTTAAGATCATAAAAGAGTGTGTGTGTGTGTGTGTGTGTGTGTGTGTGTGTGTGTGTGTGTGTGTGTGTGTGTGTGTGTGAGAGAGAGACTGTATTTGTTTGACTGTGTGTGTGTGTGTGTGTGTGTGAGATCATAAAAGAACACACATAAAGACTCAAATGAGCACACAGACATCTAACACGAGCAGAATGCAGAAAAACAGGCTTATTTTCTTAATTGTGTGAGTGGAGCCGCATCTTTTGAATTGTACAGTTTGGTTTTCATGGGGCTGTGAAACTGTCACTCAGCATGCCAGAGACTTAGAAGTGAAAAAAAGGAATAATTACCGAAGTGTGTGTGTGTGTGTGTGTGTGTGTGTGTGTGTGTGTGTGTGTGTGTGTGTGTGTGTGTTAAAAATGTTTACGCATGCAGTGTCAGCAGGTTGCAACATTGAAAATAACCAGAGCTCTGAGAAATAAACTTTGTTTAGTTTAGTGTATAGCTCAGTGTTTGATGATGGTCCCCTTTTATTTTAATTATTTACTCTTTTATTTATTATTTTTGTTGGGCATTTTTGCTTTTAATGAGACAGTTTGGAGAGACAGAGATGAAATGGGGCAGAGAGGGGGAATGACATGCAGAGAACGACCCGGGCTGGATACTAACCCGGGCCTGCTGTGAAGAGGACTGAGACTCTATGGGGGGGATTCTAACCACTACCACTACACGAGCACCCCCCCCCCCACCCCCCATAAATCCACTTTTATGTGACGCCATATTTTTATCGGCTTTATCATTGTCATCTGCTGTTCATTTACTAATTATTCGCTGCCATTACCCACAGTTTAGTAACGGCACATTAATTAAACTTTGAAAACAAACAATGTACATGCTTAGGTTACAATATCCAGCTACCAAAACCTTAACCCAAAGACTTTATAGACACAGACACACACACACACACACACACACACACACACACACACACACACACACACACACACACACACACACACACACACACACACACACACACACAAACAAACACATAGTGTATGAGTTATTGGAAAATAAGTCATATGTGTGTGTGTGTGTGTGTGTGTGTGTGTGTGTGTGTGTGTGTGTGTATTCACTTTATATTGAATGACACCCGTATTCTGCAAACAAACTTAGTAAAAATGTAATACGACATGCCTTTCACAAATACACGTTAATTTCTTTAAAGCCACGACTCTTGTCTGTCTATACGAGCTGTTTTTGTGAAAAATTATTGAGTAATTTTCAATATCGAGACAAAACTCTTAACTAATGTATGCTGTATGCTAGGCTAATGTTAGCCTTCTGCTGTAGGCTAAGGGCCCGTGTCCACCGACCGCCTTTTTCCCACCGCAAGCGCCTTTTTTCAATTGAGTCCCAATGAGAAGCGGCCGCCTCGGGAAAAGGCGGCTGCTCGGAGAAAAGGCGCCCAGCGTTTCTTTTTTGAGCGTTTTTGCCTTTTTGTGCGGCCGCTTCGAGTGTATAGTGGCTTAAAATGACCAGAACAGAGGGAGGAGAGCCCGTTTGTGGGAGCAGATTAGGCGAACACTTGATTCGCTGTATTTTTTATCTCCTACGGATCGTTTCATGCGCACACGTCAGCCTACAACTTGCTCCGTGTGAGTTTTGCAGGAGCCGCGATAACTCCTCATCCAAACAGAGGATGGTGGAAAGTATTCTCTGTTTCATAAGACTACTCATATTAAAATGTAACGATTTAAATAGAAAACAGCAAGCCTAGACAGTTAAACCAGTGTTGATAGGTCTGACTGACAGGTGACGATCAGCTTTTTTTCTCCCCCGATCACAGCGCTCTCTCTCCGAGCTCATAAAACGCTTGAAAAAAGCGGTCGAAAAAAACGCTCAGTAGACACACTCCCGAGCGCACAGCCAGCGTTTAAAGCTGGAAAAAGGCGTTAGGTGGACACGGGCCCTAACCCTCACGTATACTCCATCCTCGCCAGGTCGGACGAGAAAAAACACCTCAATATTGAAAATTACTCAATAATTTTTCAGAAAAACAGCTCGTATGGACAGACAAGAGTCGTGGCTTTAAAGAAAGTAAAGTGTTTTTGTTAAATGGATGTTTGATTAGGTTTTAATTGAGTTTGCAGAAGACAGGTCTCCTTCAATACAAAGTGAATGGAACGCTGTGTAATGTCTATAGGAAGCCATGTTTTCTTTTTTTCCCCTGATGTGTGTATTCTAGAACACTCACTTACATCATGCGCATAAATTAGAATACTACTGTTCTAAAATGACAGTGCGCATAAATTAGAATACTACTGTTCTAAAATGACATAGTGCGCATAAATTAGAACACTGACGGTCTAATAGAACTGTGTGATGTCATAATTTTGAGGGAACAAAGAAGGAAAAAGATTCATTTCAGTCCTGGACCTTCAACTGGTAAGAAGCAAGAAGAAATTATCCAGAAATCACCAAAAAAAACTGAAGAGGAACAGACATGTCTCTGCTACCAAGACGGACCAGGATGAACCCTAACATGATTAGGAGAACTACACTCACTACAGAGGTAATGTATTGACCAACCAACTATATGTGTTTTTTATTTATTTTATTTTCTGTAGCACTCTGACATATAGTAAAACAGAGTGCATTAAAAATAAAATGTATTATTAGTTTTATTAACTGTAGGCTACATTTACTTTACATGGAAAAGGGCTGAATTTGGGTAACATTTTTGACATTTTTAGGGTTTTTCAAGTATTTTTCCCATTTTAAAACTACTTTAAACTCCTACTAGACTAAATATAAAAGGGGAATACAGTAGATTGTATTGCATTGCATTGATTTGACAGCTATTGTTATTAGTTATTGCTCAGAAATTGAGTTAACATTGCGGAAAATTTAGATTTTTAGAATATTTTAAGTAATTTTCCCATTTTAGACTATGCTATACTCCCACTAAACTAAATATAAAAGGGGAATACAGTAGTTGTCATTGCATTGCATTGATTTTACAGCTTTTGTTATTAGTTATTGCCCAGAAATTTGAGTTTACATAGCCGAAAATTTAGATTTGATTGTATTTAAGTATTCTTTTACTATTTACTTTTTTTTTTAGACTACTTCATACTTATTTTATTGCGTGACATTGATTTTACATCTACAATTATTAGTTATTGCTCAGAAATTGAGGTTACATACATAAAACAAATGACCAGTATAGTCAAAATGAATGTTTGTTCGATCATATCAAGTGTGTAAAGTACATCTTGTGGTTTTCAGTTGTCCTTCCAGCAGCCTCCCAGTCTCACTCTGCCCCAAATAAATCCATCAAAACTGGAACATGACGCAGAAAAAATTGTCAAGACATCCAAGAAGAAAGAACTGAAGATGTCTGAACTGATAGAGGTACAGTATCAATCTACTAAATAGATGGATGGATGGATGGATAGATAGATGGATGGATAGATAGATAGATAGATAGATAGATAGATTGACTGAGAGACAGACAGACAGATAGATTGATTGACTGATAGATAGATAGATAGATAGATAGATAGATAGATAGATAGATAGATAGATAGATAGATAGATAGATAGATGGATGGATGGATGGATGGATAGATGGATCATATCAAGTGTGTCAACTACATCTTACAGTGTTCAATTTCTTTCCATACAGAATCAAAGGCGCTCTCTTCCTCATCTGTATCCAGAATTGGACATTGAGGCAAAATTAACGACAAGGACTTCAATAAACAAGACATCAAGGATGGTGTCTGAACTGACAGAGGTAAAGTAATAATCAACTAACTAACTAACTAAGATAGATAGACAGACAGACAGACAGACAGACAGACAGATAGATAGATAGATAGATAGATAGATAGACAGACAGACAGACAGACAGACAGACAGATAGATAGATAAATAGACAGACAGATAGATAGACAGACAGACAGACATATCAAGTGTGATAACTTCATCTTACATTTTTCTCACAGAATCACAGACTCTCTCTGCCTCCGATATATTCGTTGCAGACGTCTCAACTGACAGAGGTACAGTAATACTCAGCTAGCTAAATATAGATGGATATATGGATATATATATACAGACAGACAGACAGACATATCAAGTGTGATAACTACATCTGACAGTTTTCAACCTTTCCCCAACAGAGGCCCAGACTCATTCTTCCTCCGATATGTCCTGCTAAAGTGGAAGTGGAGGCAGAAGTCACTGAGAAAAAGACAAGAAAAGTAAAGGATGAACTAGCTGAGAGTCTTAACCTGCCTTCACCTCAGGCTCTGCCCCCCATCAACTCCAGAGGGGAGGCCACCAAGCCCGACATTCTGGTAATTTATACTTTTACTTAAAGTAAAGTGTGTTAATTTTGTTTGTAGTAAAACTAGTGGTGGCAGTTGCTATTACATCTACGGTGCCCACCATCTCTACCATTGTGTCCTTGAGCAAGACACTTAACCCCAACACTGCTCCAGGGGCGCTGTACTATGGCTGACCCTGTGCTCTGACCCCCTCTGGAGTGTGGGAACTTGAGAGGGGAGATGCAAAAAAATACTAATTTCAATGTGCCCTTGTGTAAATTGACTTAAAAAGGTAACCTTAACTTAACCTAACTAACTTAACAATATTCCACTCTCTTTCCAACAGAATGAGGACAGAACTGAGCTGGACCTTGAGGCAGAGATGAGGGGGATCACTGTGCTGATTGGTGGGGATCCCTGTGATGTCACTATGGAGGAGAAGGCCTCCGCTGTGTCCCCTCCCTCACCGGCCCCTCAGAGCCCGACCTTAAAGGAGAAGTAAGTGATTTGGTCCTTTTAGTTTGATATAATATGATGGATGGATGGATGGATGGATGGATGGATGGATGGATGGATTGATTCAATTTATTTCAGACATATCAAAAGCATGACAATACTATAAACAAAAAATTATGTTTAAATTATTTCACAAAAAAAAAAAAATAAACGACTGACATGTATTGAATTAATCATTTGAATTGAATTGAAGATAACTTAACCTAACAATATTCTACTTTTTTCCATGTTTTTCTGCCCTTCTTCCCTCAAAGCCCCATGCAGCCAGAGGAGGTAGAAGAGCTCTTCCAATATTACATGGAGACTCAATCAGACTCTACACCACCAGCAACCTGTGTGGCCAAGAAGTCTGAGTCCATCTTTGGAGAAGAGAATTCGCTTGTCTCTGAAACTGTTATGCCATCGGTGGAAATTGAGCCTCAGACAGACAGAGTCGACGCAACTCTGTCACTCAACGGCTCTTCCCATCAAACAGAGGAGAATCATGAAGTGAGTAGTAATAGTAATTGTTTATTTGAGTCTGTTTAAACAGTTTTACATCGATAGAATACATATAGGTAGGATGGTAAGAGGGGCCGATAACCATGAGGTCTCTGGTTCCTCCTCCCAGTAACCATGAGGTCTCTGGTTCCTCCCAGTAACCATGAGATATCTGGTTCCTCCTCCCAGTAACCATGAGGTCTCTGGTTCCTCCCAGTAACCATGAGGTCTCTGGTTCCTCCCAGTAACCATGAGGTCTCTGGTTCCTCCCAGTAACCATGAGGTCTCTGGTTCCTCCTCCAAGTAACCATGAGGTCTCTGGTTCAGGAGAGTGTTTGTAGTAAAACTAGTGGTGGCTGCTATTACATCTACGGCGCCCACCATCTCTACCATTGTGTCCTTGAGTAAGACACTTAACCCCAAACTGCTCCAGGGGCGCTGTACTATAGCTGACCCTGTGCTCTGACCCCCTCTGAAGTCAAAAACTTGAGAGGGGATATGAGAACAAGACCAATTCCAATGTCCCTTGTGTAAATTGACTAAAAATAAAGATAACTTTACTTGAAATAAAACCTGTTTACTTCCAGGGTTCTCAAACAGCGGGGGAACTTGATTTTGAGGAGGAACTCGCCCTGTACAATCAGGAGAACGAAATGTCCTCTAAGCCGCCAGCAAGCAGAGGAACCACCGAGATCTCTGACTGTGCAACAAAGAATCCGGTCCCCGATTCTACTTCAACCCAGAACGACTCAAAGGCCCGTGTGATTTGCGTGATGCCCAGGGTAGCAAGCACAACCCCGACCGAGGCCCCTGCCACACACACGGAACAGGTAGGTAATGATGCGGTCAAGACTGTGTCCATATGTGTCTCTGCATGTGTTTCAGAGATCCCTCCAGGTGTCCCAGTGAAGACGATTAAGGCTCCAACCACAAAGGCCAAAGTGGAGCCAGTTGAGTGCGTCTACAGCACGGTGGTCAGAAACAATCCCCAAAAAGTCGTCGCGAGAGTGTCCCTCATCGACTTGTCCATTCGACGGGAGGCGGAGTATAAAGTGAGCATAGAAATAAGATAGTCTTTTATTTCAAGTCTGCATGAATAGATTTTTTCACTCAGGAATACACACACATGTGAAAATAAATGGTTTACTTCCACAGAATTCTAAACTTGATTTCGATGAGGAACTCTCAAAATATAATCAAACCAGTCGACACATGTCTACAGCTGCAATCTGTGGAATCCCCGAGACGGAAATCACCCCATCCGGTTGCGATTCTAAAGTTGACGCAACCCTGTCCCCTGATGGCTCTTCTATTCGTCCAGAGGAGGATTGTAACGTGAGTATAATACTAACAGTCATTTAGTTCAGTCCGTATGAACAGTATACCCATGAGAAAGGCATTGAGAAAAACTATATGAAAATAGCATTCTTTGCACTGATGGTCTCGTTTGCTGTGACATGTGATTTATGAGAAAAATTAGACTGTTTTAGAAATATTTAAAAGTTCCTCGTAGCACCTTTTAAGTCTGTATAAAAATATTTTACATCAGGAATACACATGGAAAATAAATTGTTTACTTCCAGGGAATCTGTGGAACGGAGGAGGTGGTCCTCACTCCATCAGGGTGGGATTCCGATGAGTCTGAATCGGAATCAGAAACGGTTCCTGCATCTTTGTTCCCTGAGGAGAATTGTACCGTGAGTATTAAGTCATATATTTCCGTCAGTTTTAGCAGATTTTAACATCAGGAATACACATAGAAAATGGGGGGGATGTAGCTCAGTGGTGTAGGGTGGTCGACCCACAACTGCAGGGTCGGTGGTTCGATCCCCCGTCTCCCTGCCACCAGCCCAAGTGTCCCTGGGCAAAAGAGACACTGAACCCTGAATGTCTCCTGATAGTTAGCTTGCACCCTGCGTGGTAGCTGCTGCTGCTATCGGTGTATGAATGTGTGCTCCAGTTGTAAGAAAACAAATAAAAAGCGTAAAAGCGTCTGCTAAATGACATGTAATGTAATATAATGTAAAAAAAAATACACCGTTTACTTCCAGGAAATCTGTGGAGCCACGGAGGCTTCAGGATGGGACTCTGATTCGGACTCAGATTGTGATGCTGTGGAGTTCTGTGGTTGCGGGGAAAACAACAAAATTGAACTGGAGATCGAAAGAGTTCCCGCGACTCTTTCCCTCAATGTCTCATCCCATCAACCAGAGGAGGACTGTAAAGTGAGTATAGTAGTAATAGTATTAAAGGGTCAACTATGCAGTTTCAGAGGAGGGGGATTTGTTTACATTCACAGTGCCTGCAGTTAGTTTACAAAACATATTTTCTCTGTTATTCTTAGTATTGAATAATTCTATCATCTTAAATCAAAACTAAATTATTTTGAGGAACCTGTTAAATTCTAACAGTGTTCCAGGGATCCAATGTTTGTTTATTTGGTTATGATAATATATCGAAATAAATGTTCACTTCTCTGACACACCCAAAGTTACATAGTGCACCTTTAATGCCTCTGCCCTTTCAATAAAGCATGAAAAATTTTGTTTAATTATCTTTTTCAGACGCTGTTCGAAGCTGTCACCGGACCAAAACCGATCCGTGTTACCCAACCTCTTGAAATAAGGGTAAACAGCCCAGACAGCCAAGAAGATGAACCAGAAACTTCCGATGTCCAAATTGAGGCCGAACAAAATCTGGACGCCATTTTGGAGAAATCCTGTGAAGAGAAGATCAGGTCTCCAACTCCTATTGACTAGTATGAGGACGAAGCAGAGGAAAGCGTGGGAGCCTGGATGGCTAGGGCTAGGATTAAGCTAGCTCCCCTCACCCATAATGTGGAGGGAGTTAAGCTAGCTCCCCTCACCCATAATGTGGAGGGAGTTAAGCTAGCTCCCCTCACCCATAATGTGGAGGGTATTTCTAAGACCTTCAGCCCACACCAGATGTCTCCTATTGCTTCATGTGGCATCACTAAGGACACAGATGCTGTCACAAGCCCTGTCTCTACACCAGTGGCCAGTGATAGCGAGGGAGATGATTTAACAACAGAAGAGGCGCTATCATCTACCACTAGCCTTTCACAGCAACCACCTAGACAACACAGAAAGTCTGAGGTCGAAACGGAGTCCACATCAAGCCAGGACAACAATTCAGATTGTGAGATTGTATTCGACCCTAAAACCAAGAAATGGAGAACCATCGAAGGGGACCACAAGCAGTCGAAGTGGTGGAGCGGCTTCCAGAGTCTGAAAGGTCTAAAGACAAAGGTTTCCAAGCAGAAGCAGCAGACGAGGGAAGAAGACCAGACCTCCTGGGTGAGATCCAGGAACAACGGGAGCCCACTGCGGTCGGAGGAATTTAAAATGGCCGCTTCGATAAGTGAAGGAAATGAGGTCAAGGCCAAGAAGAAGAACAAATCCAAAATCTTCAAAATCTTCTCCAAGGTATGGAAGCAAATCTATCAGACCAGATAGAATCAAGTTGAATATATATGTTTGGCTCTGGAAAAAATTAAGAGACCAGTCTGGATTTTTCTTAAATCTTCATCTCTACATAACTTAATGGAAATGCTCTTTAATGACAATATTCTTATTGTTGATTTGGTAGAAATGTTGTCAGTAGTTTGTAGAATAAAACCAAAATGTTCATTCGACTCAAAGATATGTCTATAAATACTAAAAACGAGAGACACTGAACATTTGGAGCGGTCTCTTCATTCTTTCCAGAGCTGTATGTGCATCTGTCTTTTATCTTAGTACTTATTTTGTTTTATTTAAATGTTTTTCCTGAACAGAGCAAGAAGGACAACAGCAAGTCTCCGGATATAGACGAGGCTACAGACGAGGTGGTTAAGACCAAATCACCTTCTCTGATCAAGAGAGTGTTTCGCTTTGGACGCAAGAATTGAGCGACCCCCCCCATCCCTAACCCTGTCCTACTAAACCACTATTGCCTTCCCCCTACCCTACTTCCTTAGACTGGTGTGTGTGTGTGTGTGTGTGTGTGTGTGTGTGTGTGTGTGTGTGTGTGTGTGTGTGTGTGTGTGTGTGTGTGTGTGTGTGTGTGTGTGTGTGTGTGTGTGTGTGTGTGTGTGTGTGCGCGCGCGCGTGTGTCTGTCTGTCTGTCTGTCCGTCTGTGAATGGGTGAATGGACTGCAGTATATAGTAATTTGAGTGGTCACGTATATGACCAGCAAAGCGCTGTATACTATAATATATAAGGCGGTCCATTTACCGTTAGGTTAAGGTGGCTTTTTTGTTTTTCTTGTCTTTGAGCAGACCCCCTCTCCAGTACTTAGCACACAACAGAGGGGGTCAGAGCACAGGGTCAGCCATAGCACAGTGCTGGTCCTGTACCAGTGCCTTGCTCAAGGACACAATGTGTAGAGATGGATGGCATCCAACCAGCGACCACATGGTTACTGGTCGGCCCCCTCTAGGACATCCTACCATTGCTTACCACCTTAACTTAACTGGTGTGTGTGTGTGTGTGTGTGTGTGTGTGTGTGTGTGTGTGTGTGTGTGTGTGTGTGTGTGTGTGTGTGTGTGTGTGTGTGTGTGTGTGTGTGTGTGTGTGTGTGTGAGAGAGAGACTGCAGTATAGAGCGAATTTAGTGGTCAAGTATGACTAGAAAAGTGCTTTATAAGTTGCCTACAGTCCACAGATGTTCGTGTGTTTGTCCCTTACCCCCTAACCCCTTACCCCCTAACTCTTACCCTCTCACTCTTTTCCTCTTTAAGT
The DNA here is from genome assembly GCA_949357725.1 of Hyperoplus immaculatus. NCBI lineage: Eukaryota > Metazoa > Chordata > Actinopteri > Uranoscopiformes > Ammodytidae > Hyperoplus > Hyperoplus immaculatus. The sequence goes on along the minus strand of CASHTC010000634.1, from coordinate 91,230 downwards.
CGTCTTGGTGTTTGAAATAAAGTTGAAAGCAAAATAAAACAATTGAAAACTATCAAAGGTTGTTTTGTTTATTTCTTTGAAAAGTTCAGATTTTTAATCCGAATTGATCTAGTTTTAGATTATTTAATTTCCACAGGGTTGTTAAAAATGTGTGTTGTGTGTGTGTCATATGTTGAGTGAAAATATATATACGTGAGAGGATATTGCTGCCTGTTAATTTCATATTTAAAGGAGGTATATTTTTACGTGTTTTGTGAAAGCGAAACAGGCTCAAACACTGTTAAAGGCAAATAAAATAAAATTTATTTTTTTTACGACTTTTTGAGACTATTCCAAATGTTCAGTGCGTCTCGTTTTACTATTTATAGACACATGTTTGAGTAGAATGAACATTTTGGTTTTATAATATAAACTACTGACAACATTTCTACCAAATTCCAATACATTTTTTTGTCATTTTCAATAAATAAGAAAAATCCAGACTGGTCTCTTAATTTTTTTGTGTGGGCCCGTGTTTTATAGCTTGTGCCTCTTAAAGCATATTTAATAGGCTAACAGCGTCCGCGGTTAGCTCACTAATGCATTATCAATACGTTATTGGATAGTTAGATTAATGTATGAGACTGTGTCAGGTTGGACAGAGCTGAGACTGACACAAACTGATGAGATGACTGGAATGTCATCAGGTGCATTGTTTAACATTTAGAATTGTTCTTGTCCTTGAAGGCCACTGTAGCTTCTGTTATTATTCTAAAGGGTTGGGGTTACCCAGGGAGCGTTGCATTCTAGAACTTTGTAGAACTTACTTGATGATGTCATATTACACACTGCACCTTTAAAGGTTTGAAAACAAACAATGTACATGCTTAGGTTACAATATCCAGTTACCAAAACTTAAAGGTGCAGTGTGTAAAATGACATCATCAAGAAAGTTCTACAAAGTTCTAGAATGCAACGCTCCCTGGGTAATCCCAACCCTTTAGAATAATAACAGAAGCTACAGTGGCCTTCAAGGACAAGAACAATTCTAAATTTTGCACCTGATGACATTCCAACTATGACACTTTCAAGATGGCGGCACTAGGCCTTGGTCCAAAATAGGCAAGGCAAGGCAAGGCAATTTTATTTATAGAGCACATTTCAGGCACAGGGCCACTCAAGGTGCTTCACAGGGTTAAAATCAAATAAAGAATACAAATACAAAAAAAAAAAAAAAAAAAAAAAAATGAA
>CASHTC010000634.1:75000-82500 GCA_949357725.1 Hyperoplus immaculatus | reverse complement strand
AGGACGGACATGCTGCAATAGATGTCATAAGTAGAGAAAATAATATAAAATCACAAAGGGGGTCGAAACATTGAACAGATGTGTACATGTACAACTAGTGAAACCGGACTGACATTTTAGTGTACTTAAGTGTATCAATACATTGCATTGCATTGCATTGTTGCATTCATAAAAGTCAGCTAAATGCTCGGTACAACAGCATACAACAGCCGCTGTATGAAATAGAAAAAGTTGGCAAAACTCAAACGGTCAAGGTTTACAAAGTTTTTTTTTAGGAAAACTGCACAGTAAGACTTATTAGTGGGGGTATGTAGGGCAACACAACATTCTAGTGAAACCAGACTGATGTTGGCAGCTTTTCAAAAGTTGATCAATAAAATGTTGTATTTACAAAGTTAGGACAACTTTGAATATCACGACAACTTTTTTCGCTAGACTTTTTGATTTGAGGCGTTACCTAAAATTCAGTTTGAAAGAAAACTGCCTACATTTGAGCCAACATATTATCTTTTGATGAGATACCTTATCAATCATGTCGTATTGAAAGTGTATCTTTCATATGTATAAAAACATCACATTTTGAGTTCTGCATAATGAGAATTTCAGTGCAACTTACTCTCTGTCATACAGATAACACACTAAACCAAGTCAGTCACAATGTTGATTCAAACATTAAACAGTGATAAAAACAGTCTCTCTCTCTCACACACACACACACACACACACACACACACACACACACACACACACACACACACACACACACGACCAGCTGAAATGGCTGCTGCATCAGAGACTGTTAAAGGTTATGTTAGAGCAGGTCCTTTGTCTGTGTTGCCTCAAATAGGGACAGTAAGGAAACGTGTCTCTGCATGTCTGTGTGTGGATCAAAGTACTGAAATAAACACTAAAAAACAAAATGACCCTTTAAAGGTGGAGTCAGCTATTCTGGAGAACGCTTGTTGTCAAAATGCATTCTGTTGCAAACGATGAATGTCTCCTCACGATCTGCTAGCTGTCTGTACTGTGTGTGTGTGTGTGTGTGTGTGTGTGTGTGTGTGTGTGTGTGTGTGTGTGTGTGTGTGTGTGTGTGTGCAGGGTCTGTTTGTTTACATACACATTTCACAGAGCCTAGGCCGTGTATTAACACTATATTTTTTCAGCGCACACAGTATGGACAGGTTGCCGGTCTTGAGGATATATTCACGGATTTTGACAAACATCGATTCTGACAACAAGCGTTAGAAAGCTTACATATGTGTCTTATAGCAGCAAAAACACCATAGACACTCAGATGATGTCACATGGCATTAAAGGTGCAGTGTGTAATATGACATCATCAAGAAAGTTCTAGAATGCAACACTCCCTGGGTAACCCCACCTCTTTCGAATAATAACAGAAGCTACAGTGGCCTTCAAGGACAAGAACAATTCTACATTTTAAACAATGCACCTGATGACATTCCAACTATGACACTTCCAAAATGGCGGTGACAAGGCCTTGGTCCAAAGTATGGAGAAATATGGACATATATGAGACCCTTTCTAAGGAAAAAAATGATAATTCTAAAAAAGAAAATCAGCTATTATGCACTAAATTAAACGTACTTATGGATATTATAATTGTTTTCTACAAAATCTGCTAGGAAATAAAACCCAAAATTCTACACACTGCAGGTTTAAGTGCTAACATTCCCAGTACGTAGATACAAACAGTCCAGATATAGATGTGTGTAGCATGCATGAAGACTGGCTGAGGCCGCAGATTTATGGTTGCAAAGATAAGTTGTACGTATGATTTTGAAACCGGGTATATACTATTTAAAAACAGCTTTCGGATACACATGATTTAGATGGAAAGAGACAATCGGACCTCAAAGCTCTGCAGATACTGGAACCTGGAGACAGCCACGCTTTCCCGTAACTTTGTGTCTCTCTCCATGTGTTGTGAACTGTGATTCCACTCGGTTGTACGTATCCCTCCTCTCCCGTGATGAGTACATTTACCCAAACAATCCCTGCTTCCTCCTTAAAGACCTACTTCAGCGGTGGAAATATGAAGATGTATTGAACTCTGAGATCCTATGTCAGTATAAATATGCAAACATCTTAGAAATCGGTTCATCCTAGCCTGAGAAAAGGCAGAAAGAGTGTTAGGATTACCAGGACAGCTGGGCCAAGGGAAGACGGAGGGAAGAAAAACCCCATTCATTATATTTTAATAGCGATTGTATGATGATAGAACGCCGGTTCCGTATGGGTGAAGTATTCCTTTAACACAAATTCTGTTAAGAGTGTTTTCATCCGTCTTATATATTTACTGCACTGATACAGTTTTGCTCATACAGCCATTCTGTCACCACCCGTCGTGCAGTAAAAAGGTGGTTTTAGAGAGTTAGTAGTTCCCTGACTGAAGCAGACCAGTATGGCTTTGGTTGCGGACACTTTAGATCCATCTCGGTTTCGGTGGATTCCATATTCTAACAAAAACTTCAGAGTTTGGAGTATAATGAGCACATGACGGATAGTGTGGGAGAGATTTATGCTCCAGTGGTTTGAGAGGTTTGTGTGGAAATTCCTCATACAGAAATTATGTATATTTTTATTTTTTTAACATTTTTCATAGATGTTTTTCCCACTTACTCTGTTTTAGTCCTAAATAATGCTGTCACTTAAATGTGGAGATCTAGATATGAAGTGTGTGTGTGTGTGTGTGTGTGTGTGTGTGTGTGTGTGTGTGTGTGTGTGTGTGTGTGTGTGTGTGTGTGTGTGTGTGTGTGTGTGTGTGTGTGTGTGTGTGTGTGTGTGTGAACTACAGTAGATTCAGTGTAAATTCTTCTGTCATTTCAGACAGATAGTTTTGGACAATTTGAATAAGTCACGTTGCTCTTTGGGAAATTTTGATGGGCATTTTTTTCACCATTTTATCATATTGTGAAGACAGCTTAAAGGTGCAGTGTGTAATATGACATCATCAAGAAAGTTCTACAAAGTTCTAGAATGCAACACTCCCTGGGTAACCCCAACCCTTTAGAATAATAACAGAAGCTACAGTGGCCTTCAAGGACAAGAACAATTCTAAATTTTAAACAATGCACCTGATGACATTCCAACTATGACACTTTCAAGATGGCGGCACTAGGCATTGGTCCAAAATATGCAGAAATATGGACATATATGAGACCCTTTCTAAGGGAAAAAATAATTAAAAAAAAAATGTTCAGCTATTATGCACTAAATTAAATGTACTTATGGATATTATAATTACTTTCTACAAAATCTGCTAGGAAATAAAACCCAAAATTATACACACTCATTCTCATAATCAAGAAAATAATAGAAAATAATATTCCACATTTTTCATAACCTACATTGTGTGTATTCAACTTTTCAGCTCCTTATATACTAATGAGAACTTTTTCAAACTTTTTCAAATCTTCATACTCAGCTATCCAGTTTAGTGTCAGCTTTTTCAGCATTCACACTCATTTTCAGCAGGGAGTGCATTTTCTAGTGACGAGTTGGAGCCCTAGAATTGACTGTCTTCACTGTTTGATTTAGAAAATTATCGTCAATGCAATTCTTTATAATATACCTTCTGTCTTATACTCAAAGCCCTATTGAGCAAAGCACAATTCTATAATGTTTCTCTTTTCTGGTCCCCTTCAGGTCAGTCGTGGAAGGCCCTGTGTGCTACGGACAAGCGCCCGTTTGTGGAGGAAGCCGAACGTCTGCGAGTGCAACACCTCCAGGATCATCCCAACTACAAGTACCGGCCACGGCGCAAGAAGACCACCAAGAAACTCAAGAGGGTCGAACCGGGGCTCCTGCTTCACAGCTTGTCCCAAGGAGGTGCACCAAACCTGGGCTTAGGACCGGAGAATTCAGGGTATGGACATCCAGGGTCCCACCCCAACCCCCACCCTTCACATCACCACCATCACTCCCACCATCTGCTACCTTCCCACGGGCTTTTCAGGGACCTCCACGCCCCCCTGGATACGCAGAGCTCGAAAGCTACGGGTTGCCCACTCCCGAGATGTCCCCCTTGGATATCCTGGAGGAAGGGGGTGGCGAGTCTGTTTTTTTCCCCCAGCATATGCAAGAGGAATCGGGCATGGGCGGAGCGTGGAGTGGGTACCATCCCCACAATCACCATCCCCACCACAACCATCATCAACTTCACCCCATTAACCAGCATTACAGCCATAGTTACAACAACCACCACAGTCAACATAGCAACATGGCGGCGACGTCATACGCTCAGACGAGTTCCGGAATGAGCAGTGCCAGTTCCGGAATGAACGTTATTGGAATGAACTCCAGTTTGAGTCCCGTCGCTGCTGGTAGAAGTTCCATTCTAGTCGATTCTAGAATGAGTTCAGTTGAGTCAAATGTTTTGGCGAATTCCGTCAACTCCAGATTGAATTCCACACATGCAACTGGCGGTCACCACATTGCATTGAGAAGCCCCGTAAAGTGCACACCAGCTATTTCGGATTCCTCTTCCCCTGTGTCCTCCTACCCACAACCCTCCATAAGCCTCCCGGAGCAGATAAAATCACACCAAACCAATGCTTTCGTCGGCTACCAAATGTATGGTAGCAGCAGCGCCCCGAACACTGCCTACTACATGCCATCTCACTTGGGACAACTCTCACCACCTCCCGAAAACATCTCAACCACCTCTTCCATCCGTACATCGAATTTCGCCGCAAATTTGCACTTGGACTCAATTTCAAACCAAGAGTCCTCAAATCATAGTCAAGTTTTGGGCGCTACTTCCTCTGCTGAATTTTGGTCCGAGGTTGACCGGCATGAATTTGACCAGTATGTAAATATCGGACGGACTCGAGAGGACGCATACGGCGTGCTGTCCAAAATGCAAAATGGCCGAAGTAGCACTGTTTTAGCTAGTAGCATGAATAGCGGAGTTAGCGGTGTTAATAACAGGGATGTCGGTAGCATTTTGAATGGTGCTAGTGGGTGCGATGAAGCTAGCAGCCCGCTAATATCCGCTCTTTCTGATGCAAGCAGTGCTGTGTATTACAGTGCTTGTATTACTGGATAAATACATGATCTCATCTCTCATAATGTAGCCCGTTGCAATGCAGTATTCTGGGTTGGGTTCATTTGAAAACCATTGTTACATGAAAGGGAGAAAGTAGAGGCTGTCAGGATTATTTGTTTTCGCTCATACTCTTAGTCGAGTCATTGTCAGGATATTTTGTTAAAATAGAATAATATGCAAATAATTGTTTTAATTTTTTAGCTTAGGTAGTTTTCATTTCGAAAAATTGAGAGAAAAAAAGGGTATAGCCTAAAAGATAAAGATACAAAATTCTATACTTTTTTTGTGTGTGATTAAATAAACCAAACAAAGTAACTTAACCAATAAAATATTTAAACAATTTAGCATGGCTGAAATGGAGTATATAATTATATAATACCACCCCTTCTCAAATTATACCCCCTTCATACATCATACAATAGCTTAACGGAGCCAGAGCTGAGTAGAGCCAAAAGCCAGATTTTTATTTTTATTTCAAGGGTTAACTGGAAGAAAAACATTTTACGGAGAAAGCACTCTTAAATTCAGATATAAGAAAGATAGGTCTTAATGTGCCTTTAAACAGAGTGAAACTAGAGAGCAGTCCAGTCACTTACCAAGGGTGCGAACTCTCTCTAGCATTTAAGTCTTTTGTCAATAGCTGCAAACATTTCGGCCTATTGGAAATTGTTCTGGTGGCTGTATAGTGTGAAGTAATCAGGGATGTAGGATATAAACAAATGCCTGTCTTAGCCTTTAAACAATGTGGTGACAGAATATGCTATTAAAGCTGGGGTATGTGATTTCTGATTGGTCAAAGTGAACATGAGCGGTACACTTTGACCAATCAGAGCGAGACTCCGATTCTCTGTTCTTATTAGCTGTTGGGACTGTCCATTCACTTTGGCACCGACATTGTTGGTGTAGAGCGTGTCAGGGAGGGACCAAAGAGAACAAGTGGAGCGGTTGAGGTATTTGGATTCGAATCTCTATCCCAACCGCTATTTTCTCCCCAAATCATATACCCAGCTTTAACATTAGAACATCATGCTAGCAATTTTTCTTATTGCTTATTTTTGCTTTATTGCTTTTTGCTTCTGAATTTCAATATCATCTCATATCGGGGTTTTTCTTAATATTATCTCAGGACCAAACAGAAATTCATCTCACGGCACTTGTTGATAAAAACACATGGGCTGCATTCCAAATCGAAGACATAAAAAAAAAGTGTATTGTGGGTCAGAATCGCCCCAAAAAAGCTGTTTATTTTCACACTTAAAAAAATTAACCTGAACATATTGCCATTTAGAGCATTTCCATTACGTAATCTAGAGATGAAGATTGAAGAAAAATCCAGACTGGTCTCTTACATTTTTCCAGAGCTGTAGATATCTTTTTGGGTAGTGATGCCGGGAAAAGCCTTGGCCGCAGACCCCGAGTTTGACCACTTTTGTCTCCCACAAACTATCAGGATGTTTTACAAGCCCGGTTGGGTTTTATTCTGTTACACACGCACACGCACGCACACACACACGCACGCACGCACACACACACACACACACACGCGCGCGCACACACACACACACACACACACACACGCGCACATTATGCCTTTCTCTCTGTAAGTCTTAACTTTATCACACGGCCTCACGTCAAGCCTTCCATGCCAAAATCTGCAAAGTTTTACGTTGTTCTTGGCAGTGTTTTCGTGTGTGTGTGTGTGTGTGTGTGTGTGTGTGTGTGTGTGTGTGTGTGTGTGTGTGTGTGTGTGGATATCTTGATGATTCGAAGATCGTTCTTTCTTTTAACCAGTAAGCCTCTTTTGGTATAACATACATATCACTTGTTTAAACAAAATGTCTTATTTTTTTTTCAACATGTAATTTAGTTGTACAAATACCAGGATATTGGGTTCTATAATTTAAGTGCAATTGGAACAAGGGTGTGTGTGTGTGTGTGTGTGTGTGTGTGTGTGTGTGTGTGTGTGTGTGTGTGTGTGTGTCTGTGTGTGTGTGGTAGGGTCATGAAAACAACTTCCACTATCATTTAAATTGTCAGTAAGTAAATTCTTGTCCGCAGCATATTTGCAAAATTTATGCGAAGGCAACTTTATACTTCCAGAGAGAGTTTGACCTCTTCAATTATAAAATGTTCCATCCTTGATTATATTAAAACGTTTAAAGGTGCACTGTGTAGTTTCAGAGGAGGGGGATTTGTTTACATTCACAGAGCCTGCAGTTAGTTTATAAGACATGTATACTCTACATGTCATTCTTAGTATTGAATAATTCTATCATCGTAAATCTAAATTATTTTGAGGAACCTGGAACCAAACGTTAAGACAAGAATATGTTTGTAAGCCAAACTGTGGGCCCTGCTGCTGTAAACAACAAAAGTGAAACTTTTCCGGAAGCTTTTCTAACTTCAGACAGTGTTCCAGGGATCACATT
>CASHTC010000634.1:27500-50000 GCA_949357725.1 Hyperoplus immaculatus | reverse complement strand
ATCCTCTGGCAGCATCTGAAGTCTTCCTGCATCCACACTATTCGCACTTTACTTTAGTATTACCATGTAATCACCTGGTCAATGATCAAATTCCTTCGTGATTTCTCTACTCATGACATCTATTGCAGTATGTCCGTCCTGGGAGAGGGATCCCTTACTCTGTCGACTCTCCCTGAGATTTCTTCAATTTTTTTTATTCCCGGTAAAGGGTTTTTACTGGGAGTTTTTTCTCAGCCGAGCTAAGGGTGTAAGGGCAGGGTGTCATATTGTATCATATATCATATTGTATGAAATGTAAAGCCCACTGAGACAAATGTGTTTGTGATTTTGGGCTATACAAATAAAACTGATTTGATTTGTTACTGTTTCACTGTTACAGCAGCTGGGCCCACAGTTTGGTTTACAAACATATTCTAGTCTTACTGCATGTTTGGTTCCAGGTTCCTCAAAATAATTCAGTTTTGATTTACGATGATAGAATTATTCAATACTAAGAATTACATGTAGAGAAAATATGTTTAGTAAACCAACTGCAGGCTCTGTGAATGTAAACAAACCCTCCCTCCACTGAAACTGCATAGTGCACCTTTAAACCTATACTTTTTAGCTACTTATGTTTTACTGGTAAAAGTTAAAAAAAGGTGGTGGGGGGAGGGCCCTCCGGTGTCGTAGTGGATAGAGCGCGTACCATATTGGCTCCGGCCTTCGTTGCAGTGGTCACGGGTTCAAATCCGACCCGTGGACCTTTACTGCAGGTCATCCCCTCTCTCTCTCTCGCTCTCTCTGTCTCTCCATTTCAACTCTGTACTATCTAATAAAGCTTGAAAATGCCAAAAAAAAATATATTATATATATCAAATTAAATGAGGTCATAAACAGAACGCATAACGAAATAATGTAGATGTAGATCATGTAGAGTGTGTCAGGGAGGGACCATAGGGGAGGGACCAAAGAGAACAAGTTGAGCGGATGAGGTATTTGGATTCGAATCTCTATCCCAACTGCCATTTTCTCCCCAAATCCTCCACCCCAGCTTCAATGACACAATGATTATATTCAAACAAAAATGACCATGAATGAGATTTAACTTACAAATAAGAAAAGTTTTCATGTAAAATGGTCAACAAACTTGCAGATAATGGAACAGAAAAAGACGTAAAGAGGGGAGGAGAGTTATGTGTGTTTGAAGGAGGGACCACATCATTTAGAGAAGTGACAAGTTCCTGGTTTGTCAGTTACTAAGAAAGAGTCAGCGTGAAACCACCAGAGCCTGAAACATGAACGTCGGACACACTTTGATCTGTTTCTTCGTCCTCAGTGAGTACTACTCTTAATTTTATATTTCTCTCTCTCTCTCTCTCTCTCTCTCTCATTAAAGTGATAGTTCAGTATTTTTTAAGTGGGGTTGTATTAGATACCTATGCATAGTTAGTCTGTTATTTTATTGCCTATGAGGAGTTTGGGGGGGAGACGCAGCTGTAGCAGAAGTCAGCATTGTACTGTTGCAGAGGGGGCCAGCTGAAAAAAAAGCCTTTTCGCCATGTAAATGCTTGTATATAAATTGTACGATACATTTTGGGTTTTTCACTGCTGGTTTGCGGACTGATACACTGCTTTTTAGCATTTCAGCATTTATTTTTTAGGGAGACATTTGTAATGTGTACGTAGAGAAAAAACGTTTTTCAAATGGCCCCTTAAATGACTGCACTGATCACCATCTCCATAATGTAACACACTAACTATGCACAAGTACCTCATACAACCACACATCAAAATTACTGAACTGTCCCTTTATGTCACTTTTTTTCATTAAACTTTTCAGTTGGTGGAAAAAGTTTGTCTTCATCTTTTCTTAAACCACATCTCACACCATTTTATTCACACGTTGGTTTCTGAGGTTAAACAGGAAGTTCTGCTTTTACTTGCTTTACTTTTTAGTTCCATAAAAGAAATAGTGATGTTATATTTTAGTTTCTTAAAATAACTAGTGATCTAGTATTTCAGACTTAACACAAAGTACATTTTTGCCGAGTGTCATTTGTACTGATCGGATGCTGCATAGTTTGTCTTAATTCATCCCAAACAGCTCTTGTTGTTTGGGAAATTAAAGTAAAAAAAATAAAATCCAGTGTTAAGCTTAAACTAGCATTTTGCTAGCTATAGTGGCTTCCCTTGGTTTACCTACCTGTTTACAGGGCCTATGGTGGATAAATACATATTTGTCCGAATCTGAATAGTTAGGGGAACCACACATAATAACTGATACTTGATTCTAGTTTTTTATTTTTATTTTTTTTAAAGATTTTTTTTGGGCATTTTTTTATGCTTTATTGATAGTGCAGAGAGACAGAGGTGAAACGGGGCAGAGAGGGGACTGACATGCAGAGAACGACCGCGGGCGGGAATCGAACCCAGGTCTGCTGCTGGGCCCGGCCCGGGGGGGGGGGGACGCCCTACCAACTGAGCTAAGGGCGCCCCTTGATTCTAGTTTTTAACCGTGTAACCCATAATAGGTTTAGTTTCACCGGAATGGAGTTATTAACAACTATAGCAACTTTACCCATCAAGTCACAGAGTGGTGGAAATGGACAGTTCTTCAGGCTCTTGCACACTGGAAAATAAAGGGTACGAAAAATCGAACTCCATTCGTAAAAATAAAAGTCGAAATTACGTTGCTGATATGGAACCTTGTATTGACTCTATATACGTTCGATAATTATTATTGACGGGCAAATTCATCGCACAAAAAAAACCTGCCCGGTGTGCAAATGCCTTTAGTCTGACTGTGTAAATGTGAAGCAAATCAGACTGCAGTATCTTACAGAAAGACAGTAACTATTGATTGTTCATCTGTTCAACAGCACTGGGAGATGGAAACACTGGTCTCAGCAATGCAGAAGGCGCCGTCTATACACCGACTGAAGGAGGAAACATTAGAGTTAAATGCTCCTTCTCTTACTCTGGAAGAAGGAGGCTCTTCTGTAAAGGCAAATGTGATGGAAACGGCATTCTCATTGACACAGATAAGAACAGAGCTCAACGTGGCAGATACAGCATTGAATATGAAAGTTAAAGTTTACCAGCTCTTGATATTCTGTCTGTGAGCATCACTAACCTGAAGAAGTCTGACTCAGGACGGTACAGGTGTGCTTTAGACAGACGGTTTGCTCAAGATTCATCCGAGGACTTTGAGATCAGAGTTAAAGAAGGTGAGTTTGTTCAAAAATAACTCAAAATGTTTTTAGTCTAATGCTCCTTAAAACCAGCAGATCATGTGTAAAATATCTGTCACATGACTGGACACTGAAGTTGATTTGAATAGCGATATGATATTGACACATTGATCCATCAATTGTTACCACTGATCATGTTTCTCAGCTCCAATCAAACCAAAACCAAGCCAGACTACTCAACCTCTTCCTACATCAACAACAACACCACAGAGTTTCAGCTCCACACCTCCATCAACCTCCTCTGACACCACCAAGCAGAGTCAACTGAAACCACCTACAGCTCCAGGTACATTTACATAATTCAAAGGTATTTTAACAGTTTATAACTTAAGTCTCCTACTTAATTGAACCAAACTATAAAGTAATGTTACTGACACCTGTAATACATGTGAAAGATTCCCAAAACTGATGTGTATTTAAGCAATAGCACATGAGAGGGATCTATATTTCAGTGCTGATGTGATTCGGTCGTAGGTACGAGGCCGCAGGCCGAGTGCCGAAGATAAACCAAAACAAATAGTCCGACAACAGCAGTCAGAGCGGAGCGCGTTGCTAAGCAACGTGTCAACAACTTGACTGGAGTGAGCTCGTCCTGCAGTGTTTACTCTGGTAACATTAACCACGGCGGCCCGATGTCCCGTAAAAATCACCAAAGAAAAGGAACGGCGGATCTTAATCTAGTTGGTAATAAGATCCGCTTCTAAATCCGAACCCCCACGCTTAATTTCCCAGAGTTTATGAGTGTATTTCGGCACGGGGGAAGTTATACAATGACGTGGGAAAGCTAGGCTAGGCTAAAGCTATGCTGCGTCCGGATTGCGTCCGCTCGTATTATCCAGCAGCCTGAGTTTATATCCACACACTATTGCCGTCTTCAGTAACTTGAGTGTGAGTGACTACCGCACACTGTCTCTGTGTGTCTGTGGCAGCGATGCCCTCTCATGCCTGATTTATACTTGTGCGGCTTTGCGCCTCTGCGTTCTCTGCTGGGTAGCACAGACACCAAACGTTCTCATGAACCGTTGGCAGTAGTTTCGCCCGTGTCGCAGATTGCACGCCGCACTTTTGATGTAAATCGGCGAAATCCGTTGCGAAACAAATGAAAACTGGAAGATTTTGAGTTTGATGATAATGAGGAAGAGCTTGTGTGCTGTTAAAATCTCTCCTTGTTGCTTTGATGCCCAACCAAACCTCTGCGGCGTCTGCGGCATCTGGCGCATAGTCACAATTTTCAGTTGGTACGCGGCGGGGGTCTGAGGCCACCGCCCAGGCTCTCTGCGGTTCCGCGGAGGCTCTGCGCACGCGGTACCGCACAAGTATAAATCAGCCTTCACAAAGGGGGAGACTCGCCACAGCCAACCTGAGTCACACACACACACAGTTTACACAAGTGAAGCTCCGGCTCGTCAGTGAGCGGAGTGATTTTTCCAGTTTGGTGAACAGTCCCTGAACAGTCAGAGTGATGTTGGACGCTCACATCAGCGCTGCTTCAGAACGCATGGAATGTCTCTCGTCCAATCAAATCACTCGGTCAGAACCAACTGCTGTATAAACATACAGTATCTCACAAAAGTGAGTACACCCCTCACATTTCTTCACATTTTTCTTTATATCTTTCCATGGGACAACACTGAATAAATGACACTTTAATACAATGTAAAGTAGTCAGTGTACAGCTTGTATAACAGTGAAAATTTACTGTCCCCTCAAAATAACTCGACACACAACCATTAATGTCTAAACTGCTGGCAACAAAAGTGAGTACACCCCTTAGAAAAAATTTACAAATTGGGCCCAAAGTGTAAATATTTTGTGTGGCCACCATTATTTTCCAGCACTGCCTTAACCTTCTTGGGCATGTAGTTCACTAGAGCTTCACAGGTTGCAACTGGAACCCTCTTCCACCCATTTATGACAGCATCACAGAGCTGGTGGATATTAAAGACCTTGCGTTCCTCCACCTTCCATTTGAGGATGCCCCAAAGATGCTCAATAGGGTTTAGGTCTGGAGACATGCTTGGCCAGGCCATAACCTTTACCCTCAGCTTTTTTAGCAAGCCACTGGTCGTCTTGGAGGTGTGTTTGGGGTCGTTATCATGTTGCAATACCACCCTGCGGCCCAGTTTACGAAGGTTGAGTGCACATGGTCAGCGTCGTACACAGAGGTTGGCTTTGGAAAATAGACGTATGAGTGCTGCCAGCATTGCTGAAGGGCTTGAAGGGGTGGGGGGTCAACCTGTCAGTGCTCAGACCATACGCCGCACTCTGCATCATACTGGTCTGCATGGTTGTCATCCCAGAAGGAAGCCTATTCTAAAGATGATGCACAAGAAACCCCACAAAAAGTTTGCTGAAGACAAACAGACTACGGACATGGATTACTGCAACCATGTCCTGTGGTCTGATGAGACCAAAATACATTTATTTGGTTCAGATGGTGTTAAGAGTGTGGAGCGGCAACCAGGTGAGGAGTACAAAGACAAGTGTGTCTTGCCTAGAGTCAAGCATGGTGGTTGGAGTGTCATGGTCTGGGGCTGCATGAGTGCTGCCAGCACTGGGGATCTACAGTTCATTGAATTCTAACATGTACTGTGACATACTGAAGCAGAGCATGATCCCCTCCCTTCATAAACTGGGCCGCAGGGCAGTACTGCAACATGATAACGACCCCAAACACCCCTCCGAACGACCACTGGCTTGTTAAAGAAGCTGAGGGTAAAGGTTATGGACTGGCCAAGCATGTCTCCAGTCTTAAACCCTATTGAGCATCTTTGGGGCATCCTAAAACGGGAGATGGAGGAGCGCAAGGACTCTAATATCCACCAGCTCCTTGATGTCGTCATGAATGGGTAGAAGAGGGTTCCAGTTGCAACCTGTGAAGCTCTAGTGAACTACATGCCCAAGAGGGTTAAGGCAGTGCTAGAAAATAATGATGGCAAAACAAAATATTGACACTTTGGGCCCAATTTGGACATTTTTTCTTAGGGGTGTACTCACTTTTGTTGCCAGCAGTTTAGACATTAATGGCTGTGTGTCGAGTTATTTTGAGGGGACAGTAAATTTACACTGTTATACAAGCTGTACACTGACTACTTGACATTGTATCAAAGTGTCATTTATTCAGTGTTGTCGCATGGAAAGATATAATGAAATATTTGAAGAAATGTTAGGGGTGTACTCACTTTTGTGAGATACTGTATATATAAATATTTTTTTTTTCAAACAAACACAGGTATGTCTGTTTCATCAGGTTTCCCGCTGTATGTGCGTCTGACTCTGGTCGCCTTGATCATCGTGTCATCAGCGGTGGCTTTGCTGATATTCTGCAGGAAGAGGAACAGGGCAGCTGAAGGTGAAGCTTCAGGAAACACACACTATCTAAAATGTCACATTTCTAAAAAAAACAAAAACTTTTGGTGTTAATGTGAAAACACTACCGCTTTAGTTCCAAAGGGGGCGCTAGAATCAACACAAACTGAAAGTGTCAGGAGCTTTCTCCCTCTGCCCTGTTAACAGCACTAATTGCTGCCGCTCCAGTCTGCTCAGCCACACCTGTATCCACTCCTGCCCTAATTAACCTGCCAGCTGTCAACTCTACTCTTTCTCTGAACACGCCCATACACTCCCTTTCCCCCAATCCTTTAATAAACTGTTGAACGTGACGCTATTGTGGTCCTCGTCTTGTTTGGGTCTGACAGAACGATCTGACCAAACATGGACCCAGCGCACGTCTCACCCAGCATGGAACCCGACAACCCTGGACAACCCACCGCCATGCAGCGCCTGGAACATACAGAGAGTAAGGTTGACCGCGTGACTGATGACGTCGCCTCTCTGCTCCAGGTCAGCCAGCAGCAGCAACAACAGATTCAGCAGCAGCAACAACAACTTGCCATGGTTATCCAACTTCTCACCAACCTTACTCCTCCGTCAGCTTCAGCCAGTCTGCCCACCGGCTCAGCCCCCGTGTCCTCTGCCCCGGTCACTGCCGCCGCAGTTGCTGCATTCCCCGAACCCAAGATTGGCAATCCTGAGCGGTACAATGGTGACCCAACTCAGGTACGAGCATTCCTGACGAGCTGCCGTGTCCAGTTTAGCCTGCAACCCCGAACCTTCGCCACTGAGGGGGCTAAAGTAGGTTATGTGATCACTCACCTGACGGGACGGGCTCGACTGTGGGGAACGGCTGAGTTCGAGCGCCAGACCCCTGCATGTGCTGCCTTCAACCTGTTCGACGAGGAGATGCTTAAGGTCTTCGACTTGGGATCCACAGCAGCTGAGGCATCACAGACCCTGATGAGTATTCGCCAAGGCAGAAGGACCGTGGCGGATTACTCCATCGATTTTCGAACAGTGGCAAGTCGGAGCCCCTGGAACATGGAGGCGTTGGTGGTTGCGTTCCTCCACAGCCTAGCGGACTACATAAAGGATGAGTTAGTTTCCCATGATCAACCCTCCACCCTCGATGAAGCCATGGCTCTGGCTGTCCGCATCGACCGCAGGATCCAGGCCCGTCGTCGAGAGGGGGGGCGCAGCAGTCCATCCACCAGCACACGGAGCAGCCCGACCGCTCTCCCGTCTTCCCCGGCCACACCATCTTACCAGCCAGACCAGCCTGAACCGATGGAAATCGGCCGCGCCTCACTAACCCCTGCAGAGCGACAGCGACGCATCACCTCTAACCTGTGTCTGTACTGTGGCGGTGATGGGCATCGAGCCGCCACCTGTCCAGTAAAAGCCGGAGCTCACCGGATGTAGGAGGAATCCGGCTGAGCTCATCGAACATTCGGTCCTCCACCAATTGTAAAACCCTGATCCAAGTCTGTCTTTACCTGTCTGATACAACCCACACTCTGGCAGCCCTGGTGGACTCTGGTGCAGAAGCAAACATTATGGACACAGAACTTGCTCGTCAGCTGGGCTTGGGAAGCCACCGCTTGTCCGCTCCCGTTCCAGCCCGGGCCCTGGACGGTCACATACTTGGCACAGTTACCAGCATCACAGCCCCCATCTCAATGTTGGTGTCAGGCAACTACCAAGAGACCATCCGCTTCCACCTACTCTGCTCCCCGGGCCAACCCTTAATCCTGGGCCACCCATGGCTCCGTCTCCACAATCCTCACCTCGACTGGGCCTCCGGAACGGTCAAAGAGTGGGGAGATGACTGCCACCTGACCTGTTTGCGTGCTGCCTCGCTGCCCACCAGCTCTATACCCCCCAGCACTGCCCCTGACATTTCTAACCTTCCTGAATGCTACCATGGCCTCCGGCAAGTGTTCAATAAGACCAAAGCCACATCTCTGCCCCCACACCGTCCGTACGACTGCGCCATTGACCTTCTTCCTGGATCTACTCCACCTAAGGGTCACCTCTACTCACTGTCTCCTCCAGAAAGAAAGGCCATGGAGGATTACATCAGG
Organism: Hyperoplus immaculatus; assembly: GCA_949357725.1. Taxonomy (NCBI): domain Eukaryota; kingdom Metazoa; phylum Chordata; class Actinopteri; order Uranoscopiformes; family Ammodytidae; genus Hyperoplus; species Hyperoplus immaculatus. The sequence goes on along the minus strand of CASHTC010000634.1, from coordinate 41,347 downwards.
GACTCCTTAGCAGCTGGTATCATCCGCCCGTCTTCTTCTCCTGCTGGTGCCGGGTTCTTCTTCGTGGGAAAGAAAGACGGTTCTCTTCGGCCCTGCATTGATTACCGAGGTCTGAACGACATCACTGTGAAGAACCGGTATCCTCTGCCCTTACTCACCTCTGCTTTTGAGCTGCTCCAGGGATCCACAATTTTTACCAAACTGGACCTTCGTAATGCGTACCACCTAGTGCGCATACGAGAAGGCGACGAGTGGAAAACAGCATTCAACACCCACACCGGCCACTACGAGTATCTGGTCATGCCATTTGGCCTCACCAACGCACCAGCGGTATTCCAGGCTCTGGTGAATGATGTGTTGCGGGACATGCTGAATAAGTTCGTCTTTGTGTACCTGGACGACATCTTGATTTTCTCCAGAACTCTGTCTGAACACACTCGTCATGTCCAACTGGTCCTCCGTCGTCTCCTGGAGAACTCCCTCTATGTCAAAGCTGAGAAGTGCGAGTTCCATGTTCAGTCTGTGTCATTCCTGGGATACATCGTGGCTGAGGGAAATATCCAGATGGACCCCGCAAAGGTCTCGGCAGTTTCTTCCTGGCCAGTTCCGGAGAATAGGAAGAAGTTGCAACAATTCCTTGGCTTTGCCAATTTCTACAGGAAATTCATCCGGAACTACAGCACCGTCGCCGCTCCCCTCACCACTCTGACCAGTACCAAACATCCCTTTGTCTGGACCCCAGAGGCTAACAAAACCTTTCAGACCCTCAAGGCCCGCTTCACCACGGCACCCATCCTCCTGATGCCGGATGCAGACCGACAGTTCATCGTCGAGGTGGATGCCTCGGACATGGGAGTCGGGGCCGTACTTTCTCAACGGGCAGAGGAGGACAACAAAGTGCACCCCTGTGCATTCTTTTCCCGCCGGCTTTCGCCTGCAGAGCGCAATTATGACATTGGAAACCGTGAGCTTTTGGCCGTCAAGCTTGCCCTGGAGGAGTGGCGTCACTGGCTGGAGGGGTCCACGGTCCCGTTCCTGGTCTGGACAGATCACAAAAACCTCGAATACATCCGCACTGCCAAGCGCGTCAACTCCAGACAATCCCGCTGGGCCTTGTTTTTCACCAGGTTCAACTTCACCCTGTCATACCGCCCAGGTTCACGTAATACCAAGCCGGATGCTCTTTCCCGCCAGTTCCAGAAGGAGGACGCCCCTTCCCAGGAACCTGCCCCCATCCTGCCTGATCCCTGTATCATAGCTGCTTTGACTTGGGATGTCGAGGAAGAGGTCCAAGAGGCAATCCGTGACCATCCCGGCCCCAGTGCATGCCCTGATGACCGTCTCTTCGTCCCTGAGAACTTAAGATCCCGGGTCATACAGTGGGGACACACCTCCCGCCTTGCCTGCCATCCGGGTTCAGCCCGCACTTGCCATCTCCTTGCCCAGCGCTTTTGGTGGCCCTCCTTGAGAAGGGAAGTCAGAGAATTTGTCCGTGCTTGCCCCACCTGCAACCAGAACAAATCCTCCAATCAGCCACCCGCTGGATTACTCCAGCCTCTGCCGGTGCCCTCACGACCCTGGTCCCACGTCTCCCTGGACTTTGTAACAGGCCTGCCCCCATCGGATGGTATGACTGTCATTCTCACTGTGGTTGACCGGTTCAGCAAGATGGCGCACTTCATTCCCCTCCCGAAACTGCCATCTGCTAGAGAGACAGCCCAGATTGTTGTAGATCATGTCTTCCGTCTACACGGGCTGCCCAAGGACGTGGTCTCAGACCGAGGCCCACAATTCACCTCTACATTCTGGAAGGAGTTCTGCCATCTTCTAGGGGCCACAGTAAGTCTCACCTCTGGATTTCATCCCCAGTCCAATGGTCAGTCAGAGCGGGCGAACCAGGAACTGGAGAAGGCGCTCCGTTGCATGGCTTCCCGTAAGCCCCAGACTTGGGCGCAACAATTGACATGGGTAGAGTACGCCCACAACTCCCTCACCTGTTCTGCCACCGGTATGTCTCCTTTCCAGTGTGTATATGGCTACCAGCCCCCTCTGTTCCCCAGCCAGGAAGGAAAGGTTTCCTGCCCGTCTGCCCTCGCCCATGCTCGCCGATGCCGCCGCACCTGGTCACAAGCCCGGGCCACACTACTCAAGTCAGTAACCAGCTATGCCACTGGGGCTAACCGTCGGAGGACACCAGCACCCACTTACTGTGTTGGCCAGAAGGGGTGGCTGTCAGCCAAGGACCTGCCGCTGAGGGTGGAATCACGTAAGCTAGCGCCTCGGTTCCTCGGCCCATTCCCTATCCAGAGGATCATCAGTCCAACCGCAGTCCGGCTCCAGTTGCCAGCTTCCATGAAGGTGCACCCCACTTTCCATGTTTCAAAAGTCAAACCAGTGCATGTAAGCCCACTGGTCCCAGCGGCACCTCCTCCTCCTCCTCCTCGCCTCATTGACGGTGGGCTGGTGTACACCGTTCGACGCCTGCTTCAGTCCAGACGGAGGGGTAGGGGCCTCCAGTATCTCATCGACTGGGAGGGCTATGGGCCTGAAGAGAGAATCTGGGTGCCGTCCAGTCGAATTGTGGACCGGACTCTTATCGCCGACTTCCACCGTCTGCACCCGGACCAGCCTGCCATCCGTCGGGGTCGTCCTAAGGGGTCCCGTCGCTCCTCCTGCCCAGTTCCTGACCCTGCCCTGGCCCCTGATGGCACCTCTCAGGCCCCCTCGGAGGATGAGGCCAGGGAATCTGACCGCTCAGAGGAGTTCTGACCCTCCGCCCGCCCTGTTTGACGTTTTTTGGGGACTTCTGGGGCCGTCCCTTAGGGGGGGGTTCTGTCAGGAGCTTTCTCCCTCTGCCCTGTTAACAGCACTAATTGCTGCCGCTCCAGTCTGCTCAGCCACACCTGTATCCACTCCTGCCCTAATTAACCTGCCAGCTGCACTGCATTCCCTGCTCATCACCCTCTGTATATAAACCCTGGCTTTCAGTTACTCCTTGTCAGATCGTCTGCTAACCAGCACCAGTTACTCTGCCTGTTTCCTTACGCTTCTGACTCCTATCTGCAATACCGGACCTGCTCTACTCTTTCTCTGAACACGCCCATACACTCCCTTTCCCCCAATCCTTTAATAAACTGTTGAACGTGACGCTATTGTGGTCCTCGTCTTGTTTGGGTCTGACAGAAAGTGTGTGTGTTTATGTGTCTCTGGCCCTTATCTCCTTAACTGCATGTTTTTCAGAACCTCGTGTGGACAGTGACTATGCGAACCTCCCGGGGGTGAGTGTGTCTCAGTAACATCTCAGCATCATCAGTGAGGGAGCGTGTCTATGTCCCCACAGCCCGATGGTCCTACATTTCTAAGTAGTATAACTATATAATAGAGAATAGTATGTCTGTCTGTCTGTCTGTCTGTCTGTGTCTTTCTGTCTATCTATGTCTGTGTATCTGTGTGTGTGTGTCGGTCTCACTCCTATTCTAACCTCTCCCTGTCCCCTTACCCTAACCCTGTGTGTGTGTGTGTGTGTGTGTGTGTGTGTGTGTGTGTGTGTGTGTGTGTGTGTGTGTGTGTGTGTGTGTGTGTGTGTGTGTGTGTGTGTGTGTGTGTGTCAGTCTCACTCCTATTCTAACCTCTCCCTGTCCCCTAACCCTGTGTGTGTGTGTGTGTGTGTGTGTGTGTGTGTGTGTGTGTGTGTGTGTGTGTGTGTGTGTGTGTGTGTGTGTGTGTGTGTGTGTGTGTGTGTGTGTGTAAAGTAACCCTAACCACCCAGCTGTGATGCCTGAACCAAATCTCACACTTCAAGAATATAGGGCTGTGTCATAGTTTGTGACACCAACTGATATTTATAAAAACCAAACCGCTCTTCTCTTCCTGCAGGTCGACACAGTGTATGAGGAGGTCGGACAGGAGCAAACATCTACAGTTTAAACTTTCCACTGCAGCCAGTAGAGTAAAAATAGTGGTAGGATTTTAGCTTTGGGTTCAGATCTTCACATCTTTGTAATTAATTGAGTAAAATTCCTTAAATTACTTCATTGGCCGAATAGAGGCAAGATTGTGAACATGTCCTTTTAAAATTTCAGTTTATATCTATTGAAACCAGATCTTGATCCTGATTTATTATCTACATTCCATTAAAGGATTAGTTCAACATTTTAGAGCGCAACATATATGTGGTAAATAAAGTCCCAGTAAGCACACAGGAGCGTTTAGTGACGTTGTAAAGTTTATCTTTTGACCTGCTCCCGTTGACTACCAGTGTTTGAGCTATGCTAACCTGAATGATCGACCTCGGCCTATTTGTATTTAAAGGAATGCATGCACAGTTACAGGAACGGTTTCTGTCGCCTTTTTTTGAGCTGGAGATTGAGGCAAAAAGCTAAAAATACTTCGGTAAAAACTTTGGTTGTTTGAAAAGGATGAGCTAAGAGAGATGTTAATATTTGTATATTTTGAGTGGCTTTATAGACTCTTGAAGCTATATTGCGTAACTTCTGTCACCCCCTTGAGGAATTCTAAGTACCGTACTTTCCGGACTATAAGGCGCACTGGACTATAAGCCGCGGGTGTTATAATGTTTAATTACCATATGTTTTTTTTTTTTTTTTTAAGATTTTTTTTTGGGCATTTTTATGCTTTATTGATAGTGTAGAGACAGAGGTGAAACGGGGCAGAGAGGGGAGTGACATGCAGAGAACGACCGCGGGTGGGAATCGAACCCGGGTCTGCTGCTGGGCCCGGCCCGGGAAGGGGACGCCTTACCAACTGAGCTAAAGGCGCCCCTATAATTACCATATGTAAGAATTCGTGCACAGAGGGGATTGTCGGGAAAGAGATGGCTGCTGGAGCTCCCATTTATTAACATTTCAACAAACAAGTTTCATATTTGCATAACGTATTCAAGTGTTACCATTTAGTGCAATAGCTACTAGGGATGGACACGAGTGTTTTCACTACTCGTGTGATCGCTTGCATTCCTCGAGGATCAATCGATTCCTCGTTAAACTTTTTTAAATTTTTAGAAGGCAGCGCATCTGTCTGCAGAATAACGGTGCATCGCAATAAAGCCAATAACCTGCGCTTAATGCTTCTTGTCAAACAGTCGCAGTTGCCATATGATTGTAAGGATTTATTTTCCACAAGTTTAAACACATTTTCCTAACTGAAAGTAATTAAACAAGCGGGCCACAATTTAAACCGATCGAGTAGGTCTGCGGTGGAGAGAAAAAAAAAGAGAGAAAAAAGCATGGGCTGTAGTTGGCTAACCATCAAAATAGACACCATTTAAAATAAGAAGGGCAGCAAATACAATAAAATTATTGTCCTACAATTTAAACACATAGATAGGCTAAATAACTCACCAAAGCAGTAGAAGTAGTAGTATATCGAACCGTGTAATGCTCACTCCGTGTCCGTGACTAATTACCGCGACTAATTCCTCGTTAACGGAACGTTACACCGGTCGGCTTTTGAATCTCAATCCTATATTCCATAATAAAGGCTTCTTAACTGTCGTTTGCTCGAATGTGCCCGAAGTCAGCTTGGCTTCTTTACGTGACTTTCCAAGTTTTCCAGCAACGCATTCAGCTCCGCCGTGCTGTGGAGACCACACACTGGCTGCGCTGCACGGAGGTGGCAGTTATTTGCGGTTGCTGTTTGACACAACGCTTAGTTTATTTAACTTGGATCAAACTATTTAATTTTGTTAAACTTTATTTTATCCGTTTTGTGCCGTTTTGTACACGTATATAACAATTTAAAATAGGGGCGGCCCGCCGGCCTAAAGGCTACAGACACTAAACAAAAAGAAAAAACGATTTTCCTCATCCACCAATCGAGATCATTTGAAACGAGGAGTCGATTACTAACGCCCATCCCCAGTAGCTACAGAAGATACTGTGCTGTGTAATAACAGGGTCGACAAACGGGGAAAAAGTTGCGGCTTATAGGCCGAAAAGTACGGTAGTTAGAACAACACTGTCAGCGCATCTACATGAGGTAAGCCTTTCGATAATTGTGCATGGATTTTATACCTTCTTCTGTACGTCCAGATTTTTTCTTAGCTGTAGAATCAACAACTGAAACATTTCTTGGGCTCTTCTTGAGCTCCTGCACCAGTGTCAGGGAGGAGGGGGGACACCAGTTTGTAAACGCTGCCATACTGAGAAATACAGAGAGAGTTTTGTGGAGCTGATAAGGCTTAATCAACTTTGTGTCAACTCATCTGGTGATGGCTTGAATGCAAACGTTATTCATTGATGTGTAAAATGTACGCACTATAGCTTTATCACACAAGCAATGTAGTGAGTGAGATATTTTCTTAGGGAACCAGGGGAGGGGGAAATATTAACAGAAAAAAAAAGAATTTTGATAATAAAGTTGGGATAATTTGACTTTAAACATTTTTTTAAGAGAAAATATAGAATAGTTTTCTGAGATTATAAATTCATAAATGTGCAAGTTATTGCTTATATTTGGGTTGAAGTTCGGGGTTCACACAGAATTTTCATTGGTAAAATTAACAGTAAATGGTTAATCTAGCAAAAAATATACAATAATTCTTATTTGTGACTGATTTTAAAATTGATTTTATATTGTGATTTAACATTGTGTGTCACCAAACAGCTTTGAATGTTAAGAGTGAATATGAGACATTCCTTTGTGTTTATTGCATCTACACAAATGTACATATTTTGTTTTTGCAGTATATTTCTGTATTTTTCTTAAAACTATAGTTTGTTTGTTTAGATGGTGAATTCTGTTAAATGATTTATCTCGAGCATTAATACCAAATGAAAATAGTGGCGTAAGTATTAAGATCCTTTATTTAAAGGTGGAGTCAGTGATTCTGGAGAACGCTTGTTGTCAAAATAACTTTTTGGCGCAAAATCAGTGAATATCTCCTACTGATCCGCTACCTGTCCGTACTGTTTGTGCGCTGGAAAAACATCTGGTGTTAATACACAACCTAGGCTCTGTAAACGGGTATGTAAACAAAGGGGGTATGCAATCAAATGGTGGCCCATCGTAAATAGCAACATGCCCATTTGGCTTTCTACAGAATCACTGACTCCACCTTTAAGTAAAAGTTCTAGCACCACACTGTAAAAAATACTCTGTTACAGGTAAACGTTACAAGTAAACATGTGTAAGTATAATCATGAAAATGTTCTTAAAGTGTTTGAGCAGAAAAATGTTGTACTAATCTTTATATTCTCATTATTTGAATCTTTTCCTCAAATGCATGCATGTATGTATGTATATATATATATATATATATATATATATATATATATATATATATATATATATATATACACTCAACAAAAATATAAACGCAACACTTTTGTTTTTGCTCCCATTTTTCATGAGATGGACTTAAAGATCTAAAATTAATTCCAGATACACAATATTACCATTTCTCTCAAACATTGTTCACAAATCTGTCTAAATGTGTGATAGTGAGCACTTCTGCTTTGCTGAGATAATCCATCCCACCTCACAGGTGTGCCACATCAAGATGCTGATCTGACATCATGATTAGTGCACAGGTGTGCCTTAGACTGTCCACAATAAAAGGCCACCCTGAAATGTGCAGTTTTGTCTCACAGCAAAATGCCACAGATGCCACAAGCATTGAGGGAGCGTGCAATTGGCATGCTGACAGCAGGAATGTCAACCAGATCTGTTGCTCGTGCCTTGAATGTTCATTTCTCCACCATAAGCCGTCTCCAAAGGCGTTTCAGAGAATATGGCAGTACATCCAACCGGCCTCACAACCGCAGACCACGTGTAACCACACCAGCCCAGGACCTCCACATCCAGCAGGTTCACCTCCAAGATCGTCTGAGACCAGCCACTGAGACAGCTGCTGAAACAATTGGTTTGCATAACCAAACAATTTCTGCACAAACTGTCAGAAACCGTCTCAGAGAAGCTCAACTGCATGCTCGTAGTCCTCATCGGGGTCTTGACCTGACTCCAGCTCGTCCCCGTAACAGACTTGAGTGGGCAAATGCTCACATTCGATGGCGTCTGGCACATTGGAGAGGTGTTCTCTTCACGGATGAATCTCGGTTTACATTGTTCAGGGCAGATGGCAGACAGCGTGTGTGGCGTTGTGTGGGTGAGCGCTTTGCTGATGTCAATGTTGTGGATCGAGTGGCCCATGGTGGTGGTGGGGTTATGGTATGGGCAGGCATCTGTTATGGACGAAGAACACAGGTGCATTTTATTGATGGCATTTTGAATGCACAGAGATACCGTGATGAGATCCTGAGGCCCATTGTTGTGCCATACATCCATGAACATCACCTCACGTTTCAGCAAGATAATGCACGGCCCCATGTTGCAAGGATCTGTACACAATTCTTGGAAGCTGAAAATGTCCCAGTTCTTGCATGGCCAGCATACTCACCGGACATGTCACCCATTGAGCATATTTGGGATGTGCTTGACCGGCGTATACGACAGCGTGCACCACTTCCCACTAATATCCAGCAACTTCACACAGCCATTGAAGAGGAGTGGACCAACATTCCACAGGCCACAATTGACAATCTGATAAACTCTATGCGAAAAAGATGTGTTGCACTGCATGATGCAAATGGTGGTCACACCAGATACTGACTGGTTCTGAGTCCCCAGACCCCCAATAAAGCAAACAAATGCACATTTCAGAGTGGCCTTTTATTGTGGACAGTCTAAGGCACACCTGTGCACTAATCATGATGTCAGATCAGCATCTTGATGTGGCACACCTGTGAGGTGGGCTGGATTATCTCAGCAAAGCAGAAGTGCTCACTATTACACATTTAGACAGATTTGTGAACAATGTTTGAGAGAAATGGTACAATTGTGTATCTGGAATGAATTTTAGATCTTTAAGTCCATCTCATGAAAAATGGGAGCAAAAACAAAAGTGTTGCGTTTATATTTTTGTTGAGTGTATATATTTATATATATATATATATATATATATATATATATATATATATATATATATATATATATATATATATATATATATATATATAATAAAGATAAAATTATATTGTAACAAACTTTTACGAAAAATTTATGAAATATTTATTTGGAATGGTTAAAAAAAATGAATTAAAAAAATTAAAAGTCAATTTCAACACAATAAGCTCTAGACCTGCTAGAATAGGTGTTTGAAAGAAGCCTGGGTTCATCAAGTCCTTCCCTCATTCTCCACCATAGAAAAGTGTCTGTCTGTCTGTCTGTCTGTCTGTCTGTCTGTCTGTCTGTCTGTCTGTCTGTCTGTCTGTCTGTCTGCACTGCACCCTTTCCATCAGTGACTACCCATAACCCCGGAGTCATTAAGCTAAGAACACAGAGGCGGAGGCCGGCCGTAAATAAACACAGTAAGTGATATTAAACTATCAGTGGGAGAAGGCTGGCACAGGGAAACACAGTCAGGGCTTTCTACATGAATACTGACGCAGCAGCACTTCTGACTTCACACACACTCTCCCTGCGTTCCAAACCTCATAGGCTGTGATCTAAAAGCCCTACTAATGTCCTACTCATACTAAAAGCCCTATTAATGTCCTACTCATAATAAAAGCCCTACTAATGTCCTACTCATACTAAAAGCCCTACTAACGTCCTACTCATACTAAAAGCCCTACTAACGTCCTACTCATACTAAAAGCCCTTCTAATGTCCTACTCATACTAAAAGCCCTACTAATGTCCTACTCATACTAAAAGCCCTACTAACGTCCTACTCATACTAAAAGCCCTATTAATGTCCTACTCATAATAAAAGCCCTACTAATGTCCTACTCATACTAAAAGCCCTACTAACGTCCTACTCATACTAAAAGCCCTTCTAATGTCCTACTCATACTAAAAGCCCTACTAACGTCCTACTCATACTAAAAGCCCTATTAATGTCCTACTCATAATAAAAGCCCTACTAATGTCCTACTCATACTAAAAGCCCTACTAACGTCCTACTCATACTAAAAGCCCTATTAATGTCCTACTCATAATAAAAGCCCTACTAATGTCCTACTCATACTAAAAGCCCTACTAACGTCCTACTCATACTAAAAGCCCTTCTAATGTCCTACTCATACTAAAAGCCCTACTAACGTCCTACTCATACTAAAAGCCCTATTAATGTCCTACTCATAATAAAAGCCCTACTAATGTCCTACTCATACTAAAAGCCCTACTAACGTCCTACTCATACTAAAAGCCCTTCTAATGTCCTACTCATACTAAAAGCCCTACTAATGTCCTACTCATACTAAAAGCCCTACTAATGTCCTACTCATACTAAAAGCCCTACTAATGTCCTACTCATACTAAAAGCCCCACTAACGTCCTACTCATACTAAAAGCCCCACTAATGTCCTACTCGTACTAAAAGCCCCACTAATGTCCTACTCGTACTAAAAGCCCCACTAATGTCCTACTCATACTAAAAGCCCTACTAATGTCCTACTCATACTAAAAGCCCCACTAATGTCCTACTCATACTAAAAGCCCCACTAATGTCCTACTCATACTAAAAGCCCCACTAATGTCCTACTCATACTAAAAGCCCTGCTAACGTCCTACTCATACTAAAAGCCCTACTAACGTTCTACTCATACTAAAAGCCCTACTAACGTTCTACTCATACTAAAAGCCCTAAGATAAGGCGTGTTTGCCTTTTGTGCCTTATTTGGTAATAATATATTTTTCTTTAATTAATAATAATTATTAATTACTTGTATTTTGTTGTATTTTTATGTCTATTTAGTAGATTAGGTTTTGGCATGCTATTATCTTTTGTCTTTCTCCCACAAGTTGTTTCTGTCGTAAAGCGTTGGTAGTGTGGTAAAACTGTGGTAAATTAGTCACTTGTCGGCTTCCTGCATGGTTATTGTGTTATTCGGAGCAGGACGGGAGCTACACTTTGTGACCGTAGCCTAACGTATATTTTTTCTTCATTGTCGACTATTTTTTGAGAATAAATCCACTACTTTGTCATGTTACATCGGCTTTGGATTTTCTTTTTGAGCACGAGTCCAGAATCCTACGTCCTGCAAGAGTGGCAAACAGGTTGCCACTACACCTACTCATACTAAAAGAGAGATTTACCATGCGTTCCAAATCTCATACTCTTTCTTTTTTCTATTCTACACACTACATCTGACCATAAAAAGAATCTAGTTAAGGCAAGGCAAGTTTATTTCTATAGCACAATTCAGACACAAGGCCGTTCAAAGTGCTCTACAGGGGCAAGATCAAAATACATCAAGTATAGAATACACGTTAGAAAAGTGAATGAGAATTAAAACAAGGTTAGGATGCAGTATGCTACAATTTTACTTATTTATTTCATCATAACATTGCGCCTTGATCTTGCCTCTTGATTTTATATCCGTCGCATCCCCGTTTGTTTTCATACAGAGGCTCCGTCGATGTGACGTCACTTCCGGTACACAATGGATTGCGGGTCAGAATCGCCCAACACCAGTTTGTAAACGCTGCCATACTGAGAAATACAGAGGGAGGTGTGTGGAGCTGATAGGCTTAATCAACTTTGTGTCAACTCGTTTGGCGATTGGCTTGAATGTAACTGAGAGTCATTTATATGAAAAAGTTACACACTATAGCTTTTAGAGTTCAGTTTGTCATGATCCTGCTTGGGCCTCAGGCCCGTGTGTTGTTTTTTCCCCTTTACCCTTGTCTGTGTTCTGGTGTGATTGCAGGGTTGGAGTCAGGTGTGCTGGAGTCAGTTACCAGCATTCACAGCTGCCATCAATCAACAATCAACTGCTCTTCATATACCCGGCCCTACCTTCCAGACTCTGCCAGATTGTAAACTCTGTTACCAAGTCAGTAACTCTCCAGCCACCTAGACCTTTTGTAGTTCCGCCTGCATTTAGCTTGTTGCTAAATTCTGTTCTTTTTTGCCACAGTCTCCCAGCCTGACTCCTGCCACCAGCTCCTGCCCTCGTCAGCCAGCTCTCCCTCCCTGGACCCCTCTGCCTGCCTGCTCTCCCTCCCTGGACCCCCCTGCCTGCCTGCTCTCCCTCCCTGGACCCCCCTGCCTGCCTGCTCTCCCTCCCTGGACCCCTCTGCCTGCCTGCTCTCCCTCCCTGGACCCCTCTGCCTGCCAGCTCTCCCTCCCTGGACCCCTCTGCCTGCCTGCTCTCCCTCCCTGGACCCCCCTGCCTGCCTGCTCTCCCTCCCTGGACCCCTCTGCCTGCCTGCTCTCCCTCCCTGGACCCCCCTCGTCAGCCAGCTCTCCCTCCCTGGATCCCTCTGCCTGCCTGCTCTCCCTCCCTGGACCCCTCTGCCTGCCTGCTCTCCCTCCCTGGACCCCCCTCGTCAGCCAGCTCTCCCTCCCTGGATCCCTCTGCCTGCCTGCTCTCCCTCCCTGGACCCCCATGCCTGCCAGCCCACTCCAAAACCCCAGATGCCTTCTAAATAAACCCTCTTAAACTGCTACTGTCTCTGGGCCTGTGTCCTCCCTGTCCAGCCGTCACACAGTTCACAGCTACTGAACATATTTTTCCAACATATAGACCAAATATTTTCTAGATAGATAGATAGATAGATAGATAGATAGATAGATAGATAGATAGATAGATAGATAGATAGATAGATAGATAGATAGATAGATCGATAGATAAAACAATTTTCTTTTCTCTTTTAGGCCGGCAGAAGGCATCTCAAAACCTCAGCAAATTAAGCCAACAGATGTTTGCAGATAAAATGTGTTTTATTAAATGTGTAAACAAACATTATTCCTTGAACAATTGTGCTAAAAATATTACAGCTTTACGACAGAAACTCTGCTTTGCCATATGGTAATCGTTTAAAATTACCTTAGGAAAATGCTAATGAGAAATTCTCCAAAGATGTAAAAATGTCACCAAAAATAGAATAGTTTATGAGAAAATAGCCTTCCACCCACCAATTCTCCTCCACCTTAGTATCTCTCTCTGTCTCTGTCTCTCCATATCCCTCTCTCTCTCTCTCCATTCCTCCCTCTCTCGCTTTCGCTTTCTCTTTCTCTCTCTCCCTCGCTCTCCCTCTTTATCCCTCTCTCTCTCCCTCTCTGTCTCTCCATCTCTCTCCCCCTCTCTCCATCTCCCTCCCTCTCTCTCCCTCCATCTATCTCTCTCTCTCTCCATCTCTCTTTCTCTCTCTCTGTCTCTCTCTCTCCTCTCTCCCTCTTTTTCTCTCTCTTTCTCTCCACTATCCTTCTCTCTCCGTCCCTATCTCTCTCACTTTCTCTCTCTCCCTCCCTCCCTCCCTCTCTCCATCTCTCTCTCTCTCTCCCTCCATCCCCACCCCCCTCTCTCTCTCCCTCTCTCCCTCTCTCTCTCTATCCCTCTCTCTCTCCCTCCATCCCCCCCTCCCCTCTCTCTCTCTCTCATATCCGTCTTGTCGCAGCCTTATTAAAATCATAATGAGACTGTTGCCATTTTTGGAGACACAGTTGGAAAAGTAATTCATCTTCTATGGCGAAACTGAATAATTGAAATGGTTAGGAATTGTTGGGGTGTAGATTTTTGGGCGGCTGTGGTGAAGTGTGTAGGGCGGTCGTCCACTGGGTTACAGGGTCGGTGGTTCGATCCCCCGTCTCCCCGCCACATGTCCAAGTGTCCCTGGGCAAAGAGACACTGAACCCTGAATGTCTCCTGATAGTTAGCTTTCACCCTGCGTGGTAGCTGCTGCTGCTATCGGTGTATGAATGTGTGTGTGTGATTGGGTGAATGTGTACAAAACAATGTAAAGCGCTTTGAGTCTGTGAAAAACCAGGGAAAAGCGCTATATAAGTGGAGACCATTTACCATTGTATGTTTGGTACTGTGG
>CASHTC010000634.1:20000-22500 GCA_949357725.1 Hyperoplus immaculatus | reverse complement strand
TTTTACCTGCAATAACTGACGGTGTTGGACATTTGGAGGCAGAATAACTGGCTGTGTTGGACATTTGGAGGCAGAATAACTGGCTGTGTTGGACACTTCGCCACTGGGGCGGCAGTGGCGAAGTGGGTAGGAATTTCGCCTCTGGTGTGCAGGGTCAGAGGTTCGATCCCCCGTCTCCCCGCCACATGTCGAAGTGTCCCTGGGCAAGACACTGAACCCCGAATTGCTCCTGATAGTTAGCTTAGTTACCCTGCGTGGTAGCTGCTGCTATCGGTGTATGAATGTGTGTGTGACTGGGTGAATGTGTACAAAAAAACAATGTAAAGCGCTTTGAGTCTGTGATAAACGGAGATATAGCGCTATACAAGTCCATTTACCACATTTGGAGGCAGAATAACTGACTGTAAACACAAAAGCAGACAAATGAAAACATACTATTAAAACATACATCATTTTATTTTATGAAAATAAAATTATGGTAAACATGTTGTCTAAAAGGCAGCTATCATACACATGCATAAGACATAGAACATCTGTATTATCTCATTGTAGAATTGCTTGTGGCCTTCCGATGAATGTAAGTCTAATTTTCTTTGTTGTTTTAGCTTTGTTCTGGTCTCAAACAACTCCTGAGTAACACATCTGTCTCATAAGCTGTTAAATGGATCTATCCCTGCGTTCCAAATCTCATACGTTTTCTTTTTACTACACTACATACTAAAGAACAGAAGAGTTTAAGGGCCACAGGAGAGAAAAAAAAATATCAGATAAGGAAGATTTTTTTTTTCATTATGTTGAAAAATGTCAAGAATAAAGACAAATACTCCAAAATGCAATTGGAGTTATTGTTACAATTGTGTATTTTCAGCATACTACAATTGACGTGCATGTATTGGGACATCCTAAATCTTTTTCTGGCATACTAAATAGTAGGGAAGTATGGGGATTGGAACGCAGGGTCAGTTTACTTTTCTAGTATCTTACTGCATGAGAGCAATTACAGTATTTCCTCACATATCCCCAAATTCACTCGGGGATATAGCGACAAAATCACTTTTTTAATACGATTTTTTCAAACTCAAGTCAAAATCAATGTTTGCCTGCCTCTTTTATTTAGTTTCATATCCACACACACACACACACACACACACACACACACACACACACACACACACACACACACACACACACACACACACACACTCACTCATTCAGTGCTGGTATAAATGTGTTAGTGTGGGAATATAAAGCAAGGTGTTGCTATGGTGTTGTCGGGGGAAACAGTTGATTCTGCTGGATCAGCTTGTTTCTAGATTTAGACTATGAGTGAAGCAAGACGCTCTTGTCTTTAAGAAATATCTTGTGTGTGTGTGTCTGTCTGTGTGTGTGTGTGTGTGTGTGTGTGTGTGTGTGTGTGTGTGTGTGTGTGTGTCTGTCTGTCTACACCCACTCTCACTTTACCACAAGAAGACATTTAACTTTTTTTTTTTTTAAGATATTTTTATTATTATTATATTTATATATATACAATACTATATTTTTATGGCATTTTTATGCTTTATTGACAGTGTAGAGACAGAGTTGAAATGGGGCAGAGAGGGGAGTGACATGCAGAGAACGACCGCGGGCTGGAATCGAACCCGGGTCCGCTGCTGGCCGAGGCCCATGGGGGGGGACGCCCTACCAACTGAGCTAAGGGCGCCCCCAAGACATTTTTCTTTGCTTAGCTGTCTGTATTTTGACATGATCATTTACCCAAATATATATACTGCTCAAAACCATCGAAACCTAAATGAATTAGGTTACTGGGAGGAGGAACCAGAGACCTCATGGTTACTGGGAGGAGGAACCAGAGACCTCATGGTTACTGGGAGGAGGAACCAGAGACCTCATGGTTACTGGGAGGAGGAACCAGAGACCTCATGGTTACTTGGAGGACACTCTTTACTCACTTACAGTCTGTACGTGTTGAGTAATTGCTGCTCTTAATATAAACGTTATAGAGGGATTTAAACTGATAGCACATCCTCTCTCTCACCCCATGTATTCCCCTGTGGACTTCCAGTGCTACTCTACTCTAGAAATCTCTATTGTCTGTCTGTCTATCTCGCTCTATATCTGTGTTCGCTGTTTATTTTAGGTCTGTCTGTGTGAATCAGCTGTTGAGATGGTGATCTCTCAAGGGGCCAGTTGGCTGCTGTGTGTGTGTGTGTGTGTGTGTGTGTGTGTGTGTGTGTGTGTGTGTGTGTGTGTGTGTGTGTGTGTGTGTGTGTGTGTGTGTGTGTGTGTGTGTGTGTGTGTGCACTCAGAACAGCATGGGATTAAACAACAGAAAGTGAACATGGCAGCTGCCGTGCTGCACAAACTCCCACTGTTTAGATGAACTACACACACACACACACACACACACACACACACATACACACACACACACACACACACACACACATACAAACACACACACAAACACACACACACACACACATACACACACACACAC
>CASHTC010000634.1:7500-12500 GCA_949357725.1 Hyperoplus immaculatus | reverse complement strand
ATAACAACCAGATACAATTGCTCTCGCCGTTAACATCTCCTTTAATTACAGCCAAAACGGCAACACAGTACCTACTCTCGCATGTGCTCGACAATCATAAACTGAATCCCACACTTTAAAGGTGCAGTGTGTAATATGACATCATCGAGAAAGTTCTACAAAGTTCTAGAATGCAACGCTCCCTGGGTAACCCCAACCCTTTCGAATAATAACAGAAGCTACAGTGGCCTTCAAGGACAAGAACAATTCTAAATTTTGAACAATGCACCCGATGACATTCCAACTATGACACTTTCAAGATGGCGGCACTAGGCCTTAGTCCAAAATATGCAGAAATATGGACATATATGAGACCCTTTCTAAGGGAAAAAATAATAATTCTAAAAAGAAAATTCAGCTATTATGCACTACATTAAATGTACTTATGGATATTATAATTACTTTCTACAAAATCTGCTAGGAAATAAAACCCAAAATTCTACACACTGCAGCTTTAATGCCCCCCCCCCAAAACAAGTGGTGGGTAGGAACTAATGTTACCTGAACATGCATAAATGAAATAATAATAAAATACTTATTAATCTGCAATGTAATTTAAATGAGAGTTAAATAATGAAAAACAATGTGAATTATAAGATTACACTAGTATAAATAAAAGCTCCAACATTGTACATTCAGGTGTTTATTTGACTAAACCGTGTCTGTTTGCGTCTGTATGTTTCTCCTATACAACCATCTTTAACGGCCTCTGAATATTATTTATTTTATATTATTTCAATCTCAACTTTAAAAAAAAAAAAAAGGTTT
The DNA here is from genome assembly GCA_949357725.1 of Hyperoplus immaculatus. Taxonomy (NCBI): domain Eukaryota; kingdom Metazoa; phylum Chordata; class Actinopteri; order Uranoscopiformes; family Ammodytidae; genus Hyperoplus; species Hyperoplus immaculatus. The sequence continues at coordinate 11,693 of CASHTC010000634.1, read as the reverse complement.
TTAAAGAGATTTAAAGCTGGGGTATGTGATTTCTGATTGGTCAAAGTTAACATGAGCTGTACACTTTGACCAATCAGAGCGAGGGTCCGATTCTCTGTTCTTATTGGCTGCTGTTGGGACTGTCCATTCACTTTGGCACGACTTTGTTGGTGTAGAGCGTGTCAGGGAGGGACCATAGGGGAGGGACCAAAGAGAACAAGTGGAGCGGTTGAGGTATTTGGATTCAACTGCCATTTTCTCCCCAAATCCTCCACCCCAGCTTTAATTCATTTAGTTATTATTGATTCAAACTTTCATGAAAAAATTGTGATACAAGAAATCATCATTTTAATTTAAGTAATCAGGAGTGGCGCACAAATTAAGAAGATGAGACGCACTTGTAAGAGGTTTAAAGGGGCTCCGAGGAACTTTCAGTGTGTGTTCATTCTTGCGCCCCCTTTGGACAAAAGCGGTAGTGTTTTTACTACACCAGCTGTTGTTCCTGGGTGAGCGTATACCCCATGACAAAGGCATTAAGAAAAACTATATAAAAATAGCGTTCTTTGCACTGATGGTCTCGTTTGCTTTTACATGTCTTTTAAGACCATCAGAGGAAAAATGAGACTGTTTCAGAAATATTTAAAAGTTCCTCGTAGCTCCTTTTAATATGTGATCTGCTTTTATGAAAACTGCTGAATGGATTTCTCTCTCAATCTCTCATCGACAAATTTAACCATTTGACTAAAGCTTCACTCGAACTGACACACACACACACACACACACACACACACACACTTTTGAGTCAATACTATACACAGCACAGGGAAGATTAATTGTGGGAGCGGGCAGAATGCAAAACATTCACCATTTTACTCTGTCTCTAGTAAAAAATTATTTGACCGTCCCAAGTTGGTTTGTAATAAAGGGAATAAAACCACCTTAATATGAGTTTATAGGTTTGCTCGTAGTGTTGTGGTTAGAGCAAAATCGCTGCCATTTAAAGCCAATTTATAATTGTTTGCAGATTAACTGTAATAGATAGTTTTGCATTAAAAGTATATTAATTGTGACCTTCATGACACCTCTATTGGTTGCCTTTTAGTTTACACAATGTCCTTAGAAACCTGTTGAGTAGAGTACGCCATGTTAGTTGTTTATTTGATTTTGACTTTTGTTAGTGCTATTTTTCAGGTGTGTATTTGTGTTCTTTTAAAAAAAAGGTATTTATAAAATATATAGGGGAAGGTGGGGTGATTTGTGCGTTTTGGAAGTTGTAAAACCCCTTGTTTCTAGAAAACCGTGGAATAAATTGGAAATGTGACCACATATTTAAGAAGAGCCATCCATTTGACTCATCCTGTAAAGAAGGGAGACACAAGGAATAAGATATAAGCACATTTAAGCTCAAAAAACTGTGTTTTGCCTTTCAAAGTAAAATTTCCATGATCAAGGTTTTTTGATTATTGTGTCTGAACAATTATAGACACGTTTGAAAACATTTGACACATGTTTTAGTGCTTTGGTATGCTACACTTTGAGTCTATATAGTTAGCACAATGTCAACCCTAAATTGCTGCATCATGCCTATTATCCAAAATTCTGGGGATGGGGTGATTTGTGCGCAAGGGCCTGGGTGAGTTATAAGTAAGTAAGTAAGTAAAATGTATTTATAAAAGCACATTTATGACAGTTTGCACTGTCCAAAGTGCTGTACATAGTGCATTCAGTAGGTAAACAATGAAGGTACAATAACAATAACCAAAATAAAAGACGTAAAGCCCATACATCCACATAAACACAGATAGTAGTGCAGAGGTAAGATAGTTAATGGGGAGGAAACACCAGGGTGTACATATGGGTTTTGAGCCTTGATTTAAAGGCAGAAATGTAGGGGGAATCACATTTGTCAGGTGGCAGTTGGTTCCACAAGCACGGAGCAACTAGTGCAAAGTACATTTCTGAGAGTTGTGCCAGTGGCATGGCTGTATACGCTGGTCACCAAAAGAAAGTGATTGTCTACAGTAGCTCAGAAGAGAGTGACATCTCAATTCCACTTAACGACACCACTGATGAGAGTTCAGATGGCCAGAAAGATGATGATGGTGACTTTGTCATTGTGACACAAGACAACTTTTTTTCCGAAAGCTATATTTCTTAAACAGTTTATTCCAGATCCAAAGTTTTTATTGCCAGGGATGCACAACATCCTGAAATATATGTACATATTTGAGTTGGAGACATAACTGTCAAGGCCTCACTTTAAAATCACTTTGAGTAAAAAGTTGCACAAATCACCCCACCTTCCCCTATATATTAATTAATGGTGTGCTTTCTGTGTATATTATTTGATTCTCTCAATATTCCAATGTTACATACACACTGCAATAATGTAATGGCCATAACAAACGAGTCCTGAATATATAAGTGAAATCATATATCTTAGCTTATGTAAAATTTAATTGTTCAATAAAATATACTTGAGAATAATAAGTTTTTTTTTTTTTTTTTTTTTTTTAGAATTGTCTCTGTGTGCACGCGCCTGTCTGTCCTGCAAACAGCGCGCGCTAGTGTCACCGTGTTAAACGCAGCTGTTAGTATTGATGCCTCACGATTAATTGGCTGATGATGAGGCTAGTTATGATGTAATCTCTTTCACTCTCTCTCCTCTGCACACAGCCAGCCAGCCCCCTCCCTTTCTCTCTCTCTCTCTCAGCCCCCCTCTCTCTTCCCTCTCTCTGCCTCTCTCTCCCTGCCCTCTCTCCCTCTCTCTCTCTACCTCTCTTTCTCCATCGCTCTCCCTCTCTCTGTCTCTCTCTCTCCCCCTCTCTCTCACTCTCTCTCTCTCTTCCCTCTCTCTGCCTCTCTCTCCCTGCCCTCTCTCCCTCTCTCTCTCTCTCTACCTCTCTTTCTCCATCGCTCTCCCTCTCTTTCTCCATCTCTCTCTCTCTTTCTCTCCAGTACCTCCCCACCTCCTTTCTCTGTCTTTCCTCTCCTATCCTAACCAACATGGCCGCGAAGTCGGATGGAGATGGAGACGGAGCTTCTTCGGCGGTGCCTGTGGAGGATGACTGCCCGCCTCGGAGCCTCTCTGAGACGGGGAACCCCCCCTCCGTGGCCCGGCCCAACCGCGGGAAACCCTACACCTTGCTGGACTGCTGTTGGGTGCTGCTGGCGCTACTGGTTTTCTTCAGCGACGGTGCTACGGACCTGTGGCTGGCGGCCGACTACTACCTGCGCGGCGACTACTGGTGGTTCGGCTTGACGCTCGTGTTTGTGGTTGTGCCTTCCGCGGTGGTCCAGGTGTTGAGTTTCAGGTGGTTCGTCTACGATTACTCTGATTTGAGCGGCACCGCATGCGGCAGTGGAGCGGCAAGCGGCAGTGGGGCGGCATGCGGTAGCCTAGGCGACACTAACGCTTTAAGCACCAAGGACAGCGACCAAGAGAATCAGCGCGGTGCGAACGCGGTAGCGGGGAACGCCACCAATGCTACCCCGGTTTACACGTCCTCTGGCCCGCATGGCTCGGCAGGGAGAGTCGGTGTGGGAGTCGGAGCTCCGCGGAGGTGCTGCTCCGTCTGCATGTGGGTCTTTCAAACCGTGCTGCATGTCATGCAGCTGGGGCAAGTCTGGAGGTAAGACCGCTGGCTTTGGTGGTGTGTGTGTGTGTGTGTGTGTGTGTGTGTGTGTGTGTGTGTGTGTGTGTGTGTGTGTGTGTGTGTGTGTGTGTGTGTGTGTGTGTTGCTGCTGCTGCTGGAGTGTTAAATATGTGCTTGTCGGTGCACATGTGAGCATTGCATTCCCAGCAGAATTGTGTTGGAGATGTGTGTGTGTGTGTGTGTGTGTGTGTGTGTGTGTGTGTGTGTGTGTGTGTGTGTGTGTGTGTGTGTGTGTGTGTGTGTGTGTGTGTGTGTGTGTGTGTGTGTGTGCATGCTTGCTGGTGGATTGTATAACATGTGCAGTCAATCAATCAATATCCTCTATTTAACCAGGTAAGAATGACCAAGAAAGCAGCACTGTGATATAATAAACAAGCACAACCGATATATACAGTCACGTCACATACAATTCTCATACACATGTACAGCTCGGTGCACATGTGAGCAATGTATTCCCAGAAGAATAGTGTTGGTGATGTGTGTGTGTGTGTGTGTGTGTGTGTGTGTGTGTGTGTGCGCGTGCATGCATGCTTTACGCCCGTCAAGTGCGTGTGTGTG
>CASHTC010000633.1:115000-135000 GCA_949357725.1 Hyperoplus immaculatus | reverse complement strand
AACCCTAACCCTAACCCTAACCCTAACCCTAACCCTAACCCTAACCCTAACCCTAACCCTAACCCTAACCCTAACCCTAACCCTAACCCTAACCCTAACCCTAACCCTAACCCTAACCCTAACCCTAACCCTAACCCTAACCCTAACCCTAACCCTAACCCTAACCCTAACCCTAACCCTAACCCTAACCCTAACCCTAACCCTAACCCTAACCCTAACCCTAACCCTAACCCTAACCCTAACCCTAACCCTAACCCTAACCCTAACCCTAACCCTAACCCTAACCCTAACCCTAACCCTAACCCTAACCCTAACCCTAACCCTAACCCTAACCCTAACCCTAACCCTAACCCTAACCCTAACCCTAACCCTAACCCTAACCCTAACCCTAACCCTAACCCTAACCCTAACCCTAACCCTAACCCTAACCCTAACCCTAACCCTAACCCTAACCCTAACCCTAACCCTAACCCTAACCCTAACCCTAACCCTAACCCTAACCCTAACCCTAACCCTAACCCTAACCCTAACCCTAACCCTAACCCTAACCCTAACCCTAACCCTAACCCTAACCCTAACCCTAACCCTAACCCTAACCCTAACCCTAACCCTAACCCTAACCCTAACCCTAACCCTAACCCTAACCCTAACCCTAACCCTAACCCTAACCCTAACCCTAACCCTAACCCTAACCCTAACCCTAACCCTAACCCTAACCCTAACCCTAACCCTAACCCTAACCCTAACCCTAACCCTAACCCTAACCCTAACCCTAACCCTAACCCTAACCCTAACCCTAACCCTAACCCTAACCCTAACCCTAACCCTAACCCTAACCCTAACCCTAACCCTAACCCTAACCCTAACCCTAACCCTAACCCTAACCCTAACCCTAACCCTAACCCTAACCCTAACCCTAACCCTAACCCTAACCCTAACCCTAACCCTAACCCTAACCCTAACCCTAACCCTAACCCTAACCCTAACCCTAACCCTAACCCTAACCCTAACCCTAACCCTAACCCTAACCCTAACCCTAACCCTAACCCTAACCCTAACCCTAACCCTAACCCTAACCCTAACCCTAACCCTAACCCTAACCCTAACCCTAACCCTAACCCTAACCCTAACCCTAACCCTAACCCTAACCCTAACCCTAACCCTAACCCTAACCCTAACCCTAACCCTAACCCTAACCCTAACCCTAACCCTAACCCTAACCCTAACCCTAACCCTAACCCTAACCCTAACCCTAACCCTAACCCTAACCCTAACCCTAACCCTAACCCTAACCCTAACCCTAACCCTAACCCTAACCCTAACCCTAACCCTAACCCTAACCCTAACCCTAACCCTAACCCTAACCCTAACCCTAACCCTAACCCTAACCCTAACCCTAACCCTAACCCTAACCCTAACCCTAACCCTAACCCTAACCCTAACCCTAACCCTAACCCTAACCCTAACCCTAACCCTAACCCTAACCCTAACCCTAACCCTAACCCTAACCCTAACCCTAACCCTAACCCTAACCCTAACCCTAACCCTAACCCTAACCCTAACCCTAACCCTAACCCTAACCCTAACCCTAACCCTAACCCTAACCCTAACCCTAACCCTAACCCTAACCCTAACCCTAACCCTAACCCTAACCCTAACCCTAACCCTAACCCTAACCCTAACCCTAACCCTAACCCTAACCCTAACCCTAACCCTAACCCTAACCCTAACCCTAACCCTAACCCTAACCCTAACCCTAACCCTAACCCTAACCCTAACCCTAACCCTAACCCTAACCCTAACCCTAACCCTAACCCTAACCCTAACCCTAACCCTAACCCTAACCCTAACCCTAACCCTAACCCTAACCCTAACCCTAACCCTAACCCTAACCCTAACCCTAACCCTAACCCTAACCCTAACCCTAACCCTAACCCTAACCCTAACCCTAACCCTAACCCTAACCCTAACCCTAACCCTAACCCTAACCCTAACCCTAACCCTAACCCTAACCCTAACCCTAACCCTAACCCTAACCCTAACCCTAACCCTAACCCTAACCCTAACCCTAACCCTAACCCTAACCCTAACCCTAACCCTAACCCTAACCCTAACCCTAACCCTAACCCTAACCCTAACCCTAACCCTAACCCTAACCCTAACCCTAACCCTAACCCTAACCCTAACCCTAACCCTAACCCTAACCCTAACCCTAACCCTAACCCTAACCCTAACCCTAACCCTAACCCTAACCCTAACCCTAACCCTAACCCTAACCCTAACCCTAACCCTAACCCTAACCCTAACCCTAACCCTAACCCTAACCCTAACCCTAACCCTAACCCTAACCCTAACCCTAACCCTAACCCTAACCCTAACCCTAACCCTAACCCTAACCCTAACCCTAACCCTAACCCTAACCCTAACCCTAACCCTAACCCTAACCCTAACCCTAACCCTAACCCTAACCCTAACCCTAACCCTAACCCTAACCCTAACCCTAACCCTAACCCTAACCCTAACCCTAACCCTAACCCTAACCCTAACCCTAACCCTAACCCTAACCCTAACCCTAACCCTAACCCTAACCCTAACCCTAACCCTAACCCTAACCCTAACCCTAACCCTAACCCTAACCCTAACCCTAACCCTAACCCTAACCCTAACCCTAACCCTAACCCTAACCCTAACCCTAACCCTAACCCTAACCCTAACCCTAACCCTAACCCTAACCCTAACCCTAACCCTAACCCTAACCCTAACCCTAACCCTAACCCTAACCCTAACCCTAACCCTAACCCTAACCCTAACCCTAACCCTAACCCTAACCCTAACCCTAACCCTAACCCTAACCCTAACCCTAACCCTAACCCTAACCCTAACCCTAACCCTAACCCTAACCCTAACCCTAACCCTAACCCTAACCCTAACCCTAACCCTAACCCTAACCCTAACCCTAACCCTAACCCTAACCCTAACCCTAACCCTAACCCTAACCCTAACCCTAACCCTAACCCTAACCCTAACCCTAACCCTAACCCTAACCCTAACCCTAACCCTAACCCTAACCCTAACCCTAACCCTAACCCTAACCCTAACCCTAACCCTAACCCTAACCCTAACCCTAACCCTAACCCTAACCCTAACCCTAACCCTAACCCTAACCCTAACCCTAACCCTAACCCTAACCCTAACCCTAACCCTAACCCTAACCCTAACCCTAACCCTAACCCTAACCCTAACCCTAACCCTAACCCTAACCCTAACCCTAACCCTAACCCTAACCCTAACCCTAACCCTAACCCTAACCCTAACCCTAACCCTAACCCTAACCCTAACCCTAACCCTAACCCTAACCCTAACCCTAACCCTAACCCTAACCCTAACCCTAACCCTAACCCTAACCCTAACCCTAACCCTAACCCTAACCCTAACCCTAACCCTAACCCTAACCCTAACCCTAACCCTAACCCTAACCCTAACCCTAACCCTAACCCTAACCCTAACCCTAACCCTAACCCTAACCCTAACCCTAACCCTAACCCTAACCCTAACCCTAACCCTAACCCTAACCCTAACCCTAACCCTAACCCTAACCCTAACCCTAACCCTAACCCTAACCCTAACCCTAACCCTAACCCTAACCCTAACCCTAACCCTAACCCTAACCCTAACCCTAACCCTAACCCTAACCCTAACCCTAACCCTAACCCTAACCCTAACCCTAACCCTAACCCTAACCCTAACCCTAACCCTAACCCTAACCCTAACCCTAACCCTAACCCTAACCCTAACCCTAACCCTAACCCTAACCCTAACCCTAACCCTAACCCTAACCCTAACCCTAACCCTAACCCTAACCCTAACCCTAACCCTAACCCTAACCCTAACCCTAACCCTAACCCTAACCCTAACCCTAACCCTAACCCTAACCCTAACCCTAACCCTAACCCTAACCCTAACCCTAACCCTAACCCTAACCCTAACCCTAACCCTAACCCTAACCCTAACCCTAACCCTAACCCTAACCCTAACCCTAACCCTAACCCTAACCCTAACCCTAACCCTAACCCTAACCCTAACCCTAACCCTAACCCTAACCCTAACCCTAACCCTAACCCTAACCCTAACCCTAACCCTAACCCTAACCCTAACCCTAACCCTAACCCTAACCCTAACCCTAACCCTAACCCTAACCCTAACCCTAACCCTAACCCTAACCCTAACCCTAACCCTAACCCTAACCCTAACCCTAACCCTAACCCTAACCCTAACCCTAACCCTAACCCTAACCCTAACCCTAACCCTAACCCTAACCCTAACCCTAACCCTAACCCTAACCCTAACCCTAACCCTAACCCTAACCCTAACCCTAACCCTAACCCTAACCCTAACCCTAACCCTAACCCTAACCCTAACCCTAACCCTAACCCTAACCCTAACCCTAACCCTAACCCTAACCCTAACCCTAACCCTAACCCTAACCCTAACCCTAACCCTAACCCTAACCCTAACCCTAACCCTAACCCTAACCCTAACCCTAACCCTAACCCTAACCCTAACCCTAACCCTAACCCTAACCCTAACCCTAACCCTAACCCTAACCCTAACCCTAACCCTAACCCTAACCCTAACCCTAACCCTAACCCTAACCCTAACCCTAACCCTAACCCTAACCCTAACCCTAACCCTAACCCTAACCCTAACCCTAACCCTAACCCTAACCCTAACCCTAACCCTAACCCTAACCCTAACCCTAACCCTAACCCTAACCCTAACCCTAACCCTAACCCTAACCCTAACCCTAACCCTAACCCTAACCCTAACCCTAACCCTAACCCTAACCCTAACCCTAACCCTAACCCTAACCCTAACCCTAACCCTAACCCTAACCCTAACCCTAACCCTAACCCTAACCCTAACCCTAACCCTAACCCTAACCCTAACCCTAACCCTAACCCTAACCCTAACCCTAACCCTAACCCTAACCCTAACCCTAACCCTAACCCTAACCCTAACCCTAACCCTAACCCTAACCCTAACCCTAACCCTAACCCTAACCCTAACCCTAACCCTAACCCTAACCCTAACCCTAACCCTAACCCTAACCCTAACCCTAACCCTAACCCTAACCCTAACCCTAACCCTAACCCTAACCCTAACCCTAACCCTAACCCTAACCCTAACCCTAACCCTAACCCTAACCCTAACCCTAACCCTAACCCTAACCCTAACCCTAACCCTAACCCTAACCCTAACCCTAACCCTAACCCTAACCCTAACCCTAACCCTAACCCTAACCCTAACCCTAACCCTAACCCTAACCCTAACCCTAACCCTAACCCTAACCCTAACCCTAACCCTAACCCTAACCCTAACCCTAACCCTAACCCTAACCCTAACCCTAACCCTAACCCTAACCCTAACCCTAACCCTAACCCTAACCCTAACCCTAACCCTAACCCTAACCCTAACCCTAACCCTAACCCTAACCCTAACCCTAACCCTAACCCTAACCCTAACCCTAACCCTAACCCTAACCCTAACCCCTAACCCTAACCCTAACCCCTAACCCTAACCCTAACCCTAACCCTAACCCTAACCCTAACCCTAACCCTAACCCTAACCCTAACCCTAACCCTAACCCTAACCCTAACCCTAACCCTAACCCTAACCCTAACCCTAACCCTAACCCTAACCCTAACCCTAACCCTAACCCTAACCCTAACCCTAACCCTAACCCTAACCCTAACCCTAACCCTAACCCTAACCCTAACCCTAACCCTAACCCTAACCCTAACCCTAACCCTAACCCTAACCCTAACCCTAACCCTAACCCTAACCCTAACCCTAACCCTAACCCTAACCCTAACCCTAACCCTAACCCTAACCCTAACCCTAACCCTAACCCTAACCCTAACCCTAACCCTAACCCTAACCCTAACCCTAACCCTAACCCTAACCCTAACCCTAACCCTAACCCTAACCCTAACCCTAACCCTAACCCTAACCCTAACCCTAACCCTAACCCTAACCCTAACCCTAACCCTAACCCTAACCCTAACCCTAACCCTAACCCTAACCCTAACCCTAACCCTAACCCTAACCCTAACCCTAACCCTAACCCTAACCCTTGTTTTTCTAAAACCCTCTCCGGGGTGCTTGGAGGTCTGAGCAGTGGCGGAGATGGGAGTCTATGGCCGTGGAATCGCCACATACACGGCCATGGCACCCTTCCTCCGACATTTGTTCTACTTTCTTGCCCTTGGGTTGGCTGTTAATTGTTAATTTTGACTGTAATCATAACCTTAATTTTAACTTAAATTTTAAACTTTATTTATAACTTTAACCTCAATTTCACTTTAAGTATGACTCTAATTTTAAACTTAATTGTAACCTTAATTTTCACTCTAGTTTTTACCTTAATTTTTACCCTAATTGTCACTCTAATTTTTACTTAATTTCTACTTCAAATTTTTTTATAATTTTCTCCAATCCAACTTTTAATCATTCAAACCTTTTTTGTAATTTCGATCGTCAATACAACGCTTTATTATTAGGACCGTTCCTTAATATCAGGAGTATGAGAAGACTGACGCTGGTCTGAGTATACCGCTGTAACATTGTCCTATACACAGCACTACTCACTACCTCTGCGGCCTTTCTCTTATCTCTTATTTTCTTTATTACAACCTTACCTGACCTATATCCAAACCCTAATCACCGACTTTTACCTAACCCTAACCCCGGCGTCTCTACAACAACCTTACCAAGACCCTTATCCTAACCCTAATCACGGACTTTTCCCGAACCCTAAACCTAACCCTAACTCCTGACCCTAACCCTAACCCTTTCCCTAACCCTAACCCTTCCCTAACCCTAACCCTAACCCCTAACCCTAATCCTAACCCTAACCCTTACCCTAACCCTGACCCTAACCCCTAACCCTAACCCCTGACCCTAACCCTAACCCTAACCCTAACCCTAACCCTTCCCTAACCCTAACCCTAACCCCTGACCCTAACCCTAACCCTAACCCTTACCCTAACCCTAACCCTAACCCTTCCCTAACCCTAACCCTTACCCTAACCCCTAACCCTAACCCCTAACCCTAACCGTCGACCTTTACCTAAACCTAACCCTGTCGTCTCGATAACAACCCTACCTTTATCCTAACCCTAACCGCCGTCGTTTACCTAAACCTAACCCTGACGTCTCAATAACAACCCTACCATAACCTCTTATCCTAACCCTAGTCGCCGAACTTTGCCTAACCCTAACCACTCTTAAATAACAAACCCGCTAACGACCAATTCTATCCAATAAATGCTGACAGGATTCTACTTCAAAATGTATTCTCTCAAAGTTCCTACCGAAACCCGGTATGGGTAGATCAAAAACGAGGAATTTTAGAATACAATTGGCATAAAACCGGATACACCCCGTGATTTGATCACCACGGGGGGGGCCTCCCTCGGAGGAGAGTGTCTGGTGATAAATGGCCGAAACACTCTGTGATTCCGAGGTCCACTACTGATGAAATGTATCCCTAAATTTAGGATTTATCCACAAAAATAACTAGTTATTTAAACACGTTTATTCAAACCTAGAGTAAAAATACTCAAAAGACCTGAAATACAGAACCCTTTCCAGGGCAATCCGAAGTCATGTAACTAATCACTCTGGTTAAATTCTTAGAAGACCTGAAATACAGAACCCTTTCTAGGGCAATTTTAAGTCCTGAAATACAGAACCCTTTTTAGGGCAAAAGAATAACCTAAGTCAAGTAACGAATCACTCTGGATTAATTCAAAAGACCGGAAATACAGAACCCTTTCCAGGGCAATCCGAAGTCATGTAACTAATCACTCTGGTTAAATTCTTAGAAGACCTGAAATACAGAACCCTTTCTAGGGCAATTTTAAGTCCTGAAATACAGAACCCTTTTTAGGGCAAAAGAATAACCTAAGTCAAGTAACGAATCACTCTGGATAAATTCAAAAGACCGGAAATACAGAACCCTTTCCAGGGCAATCCGAAGTCATGTAACTAATCACTCTGGTTAAATTCTTAGAAGACCTGAAATACAGAACCCTTTCTAGGGCAATTTTAAGTCCTGAAATACAGAACCCTTTTTAGGGCAAAAGAATAACCTAAGTCAAGTAACGAATCACTCTGGATAAATTCAAAAGACCGGAAATACATAACCCTTTCCAGGGCAATCCGAAGTCATGTAACTAATCACTCTGGTTAAATTCTTAGAAGACCTGAAATACAGAACCCTTTCTAGGGCAATTTTAAGTCCTGAAATACAGAACCCTTTTTAGGGCAAAAGAATAACCTAAGTCAAGTAACGAATCACTCTGGATAAATTCAAAAGACCGGAAATACATAACCCTTTTTAGGGCAATCCGAAGTCATCACGCTGATTAAATTCTAAAAAGACCTGAAATACAGAACCCGTTTTAGGGCAATTCGAAGTCCTGAAATACAGAACCCTTTCTAGGGCAAAAGAATAACCTAAGTCAAGTAACAAATCACTCTGGATAAATCCAAAAGACCTGAAATACAGAACCCCTTTTTAGGGCAATCCGAAGTCATGTAACTAAGCACTCTATATAAATACTAAAGACCAGAAAAAGATGAAAAATCCAAGAACAAATCACTCTGGACAAATTCTAAAGACCTGAAAAACAGAACCCTTTTTAGGGCAATCCGAAGTCATATAACTAATTACTCTGGATAAATTCTAAGACCTGAAATACAGAACCCTTTTTAGGGCAAACCTAAGTCAGTAACAAATCACGCTGGGTAATATGGAATGAGTAGCTGCAGATAACGTGCGTTGGTCCGTGCATTACCTTTGGCTCCCCAGTTCAACTGCCCAGTCGTTGGATGAGGTGGGGGGGGTCATCGTGATAGCTCTAACTACCTAACCTAGCCTGTACCTCGGAAGAACGGGCTCTCATTACAACTCCAGTATATATTACCCTAACAACGTTCTCATTTTCATTACTTCTCATAAGTTCAACCACCAAGGAATACTACATTATTTACATAAATAGTCCTCCAATTGCTTCCTCTACATCCCTCTCCTCGCCTCTCTTCCCTCATGTAGACATGAGGGAGTGGGGGGAGGCAGAGTAAACAGCCCAGGTCGGGGCGGAGGTATGTCTAGTCCGTACAGACAGCTTACCTTGACTCTGCCTTTCTCCGGTCTCCATCATTGTTCTACCTCTTTAACTCAATTTAGGCCCAAATAACAACCAAAACTGTTTTATACAACAAAATCACCAAAACTCTCCTCTAACTTCCCTCTTCTCGCCTCTCTTCCCTCATGTAAAGATGAGGGAATAGGGGGAGGTAGAGTATACAGCCCAGCTCGGGCGGGGGTGTCTGCAGCCCGTACAGGCGGGGCACCCTGATTCTACCTTCCTCCTGGACTCCATCATTCATCTACCTCAATAAACTCAATTTACACCCAAATAACAACCAAAACAATGACTGTTATCAGTCCATAATCTACAATAAAATACTACAGTCAAGTACAGTTAAAATGCTAAAAAAAACAACTGTTAAGTTCTAACTGTAGGGCAAATAACATCCAGTAGTATGTACCTACCAAACATCAAACAACAGTTACCTAACCCTAAACCCATTCATTTCAACAGGGATTACTCTCAACAATTCAGATTAGAATACATAAGATGATAATAGATGCTGGGAATTCCGAAATTGCATCAATTACCCAAAAATATCATAATTTCATCAAAATGAGCAAAAACTCCACATAAAAGAAGTCATCAAACCAAGGCATGTTACATCTCAAAACGTTCGTCTCGATCTGCTCTATCCGAATATATAAGTTTTTTTACTTACAAACCATCCAGAAGCCGGAAATTCCGAAATGTCACAATTACCCGCAATGCATCATGGGAAATTCTCCACTTTTTTGACAAAATAAGTAATAACTCCGTCAAAAATCATCCAATCAACACATATTATATATCAAACGAATCGTCTTGACCCACTCTATCCGATTATATAAGTTTCACGTACCAAATAAATCAGGAAAAAATCGCGAAAAGTAAGACCGCCAGTCAATATGTATACACCATTAATAAGGTCATGGAGCGACATACAACAAAACAGACGAAAAAGAAGATCATTTCTGGGAGTATTTGCCTACTCTTAACAGAAGACGTCGCTGGTGAGTTTTTACTCCTTACAGTTTCCAATGTCTCATACATTTCTAATGTTATGGGATTTGGAAATTATTCTCTTTCCTGTCTAACAATCACCAATGTCGGGCGGTGTATGGGGCTTGGTGTATTGTTTTTCTAAAACCCTCTCCGGGGTGCTTGGAGGTCTGAGCAGTGGCGGAGATGGGAGTCTATGGCCGTGGAATCGCCACATACACGGCCATGGCACCCTTCCTCCGACATTTGTTCTACTTTCTTGCCCTTGGGTTGGCTGTTAATTGTTAATTTTGACTGTAATCATAACCTTAATTTTAACTTAAATTTTAAACTTTATTTATAACTTTAACCTCAATTTCACTTTAAGTATGACTCTAATTTTAAACTTAATTGTAACCTTAATTTTCACTCTAGTTTTTACCTTAATTTTTACCCTAATTGTCACTCTAATTTTTACTTAATTTCTACTTCAAATTTTTTTATAATTTTCTCCAATCCAACTTTTAATCATTCAAACCTTTTTTGTAATTTCGATCGTCAATACAACGCTTTATTATTAGGACCGTTCCTTAATATCAGGAGTATGAGAAGACTGACGCTGGTCTGAGTATACCGCTGTAACATTGTCCTATACACAGCACTACTCACTACCTCTGCGGCCTTTCTCTTATCTCTTATTTTCTTTATTACAACCTTACCTGACCTATATCCAAACCCTAATCACCGACTTTTACCTAACCCTAACCCCGGCGTCTCTACAACAACCTTACCAAGACCCTTATCCTAACCCTAATCACGGACTTTTCCCGAACCCTAAACCTAACCCTAACTCCTGACCCTAACCCTAACCCTTTCCCTAACCCTAACCCTTCCCTAACCCTAACCCTAACCCCTAACCCTAATCCTAACCCTAACCCTTACCCTAACCCTGACCCTAACCCCTAACCCTAACCCCTGACCCTAACCCTAACCCTAACCCTAACCCTAACCCTTCCCTAACCCTAACCCTAACCCCTGACCCTAACCCTAACCCTAACCCTTACCCTAACCCTAACCCTAACCCTTCCCTAACCCTAACCCTTACCCTAACCCCTAACCCTAACCCCTAACCCTAACCGTCGACCTTTACCTAAACCTAACCCTGTCGTCTCGATAACAACCCTACCTTTATCCTAACCCTAACCGCCGTCGTTTACCTAAACCTAACCCTGACGTCTCAATAACAACCCTACCATAACCTCTTATCCTAACCCTAGTCGCCGAACTTTGCCTAACCCTAACCACTCTTAAATAACAAACCCGCTAACGACCAATTCTATCCAATAAATGCTGACAGGATTCTACTTCAAAATGTATTCTCTCAAAGTTCCTACCGAAACCCGGTATGGGTAGATCAAAAACGAGGAATTTTAGAATACAATTGGCATAAAACCGGATACACCCCGTGATTTGATCACCACGGGGGGGGCCTCCCTCGGAGGAGAGTGTCTGGTGATAAATGGCCGAAACACTCTGTGATTCCGAGGTCCACTACTGATGAAATGTATCCCTAAATTTAGGATTTATCCACAAAAATAACTAGTTATTTAAACACGTTTATTCAAACCTAGAGTAAAAATACTCAAAAGACCTGAAATACAGAACCCTTTCCAGGGCAATCCGAAGTCATGTAACTAATCACTCTGGTTAAATTCTTAGAAGACCTGAAATACAGAACCCTTTCTAGGGCAATTTTAAGTCCTGAAATACAGAACCCTTTTTAGGGCAAAAGAATAACCTAAGTCAAGTAACGAATCACTCTGGATTAATTCAAAAGACCGGAAATACAGAACCCTTTCCAGGGCAATCCGAAGTCATGTAACTAATCACTCTGGTTAAATTCTTAGAAGACCTGAAATACAGAACCCTTTCTAGGGCAATTTTAAGTCCTGAAATACAGAACCCTTTTTAGGGCAAAAGAATAACCTAAGTCAAGTAACGAATCACTCTGGATAAATTCAAAAGACCGGAAATACAGAACCCTTTCCAGGGCAATCCGAAGTCATGTAACTAATCACTCTGGTTAAATTCTTAGAAGACCTGAAATACAGAACCCTTTCTAGGGCAATTTTAAGTCCTGAAATACAGAACCCTTTTTAGGGCAAAAGAATAACCTAAGTCAAGTAACGAATCACTCTGGATAAATTCAAAAGACCGGAAATACATAACCCTTTCCAGGGCAATCCGAAGTCATGTAACTAATCACTCTGGTTAAATTCTTAGAAGACCTGAAATACAGAACCCTTTCTAGGGCAATTTTAAGTCCTGAAATACAGAACCCTTTTTAGGGCAAAAGAATAACCTAAGTCAAGTAACGAATCACTCTGGATAAATTCAAAAGACCGGAAATACATAACCCTTTTTAGGGCAATCCGAAGTCATCACGCTGATTAAATTCTAAAAAGACCTGAAATACAGAACCCGTTTTAGGGCAATTCGAAGTCCTGAAATACAGAACCCTTTCTAGGGCAAAAGAATAACCTAAGTCAAGTAACAAATCACTCTGGATAAATCCAAAAGACCTGAAATACAGAACCCCTTTTTAGGGCAATCCGAAGTCATGTAACTAAGCACTCTATATAAATACTAAAGACCAGAAAAAGATGAAAAATCCAAGAACAAATCACTCTGGACAAATTCTAAAGACCTGAAAAACAGAACCCTTTTTAGGGCAATCCGAAGTCATATAACTAATTACTCTGGATAAATTCTAAGACCTGAAATACAGAACCCTTTTTAGGGCAAACCTAAGTCAGTAACAAATCACGCTGGGTAATATGGAATGAGTAGCTGCAGATAACGTGCGTTGGTCCGTGCATTACCTTTGGCTCCCCAGTTCAACTGCCCAGTCGTTGGATGAGGTGGGGGGGGTCATCGTGATAGCTCTAACTACCTAACCTAGCCTGTACCTCGGAAGAACGGGCTCTCATTACAACTCCAGTATATATTACCCTAACAACGTTCTCATTTTCATTACTTCTCATAAGTTCAACCACCAAGGAATACTACATTATTTACATAAATAGTCCTCCAATTGCTTCCTCTACATCCCTCTCCTCGCCTCTCTTCCCTCATGTAGACATGAGGGAGTGGGGGGAGGCAGAGTAAACAGCCCAGGTCGGGGCGGAGGTATGTCTAGTCCGTACAGACAGCTTACCTTGACTCTGCCTTTCTCCGGTCTCCATCATTGTTCTACCTCTTTAACTCAATTTAGGCCCAAATAACAACCAAAACTGTTTTATACAACAAAATCACCAAAACTCTCCTCTAACTTCCCTCTTCTCGCCTCTCTTCCCTCATGTAAAGATGAGGGAATAGGGGGAGGTAGAGTATACAGCCCAGCTCGGGCGGGGGTGTCTGCAGCCCGTACAGGCGGGGCACCCTGATTCTACCTTCCTCCTGGACTCCATCATTCATCTACCTCAATAAACTCAATTTACACCCAAATAACAACCAAAACAATGACTGTTATCAGTCCATAATCTACAATAAAATACTACAGTCAAGTACAGTTAAAATGCTAAAAAAAACAACTGTTAAGTTCTAACTGTAGGGCAAATAACATCCAGTAGTATGTACCTACCAAACATCAAACAACAGTTACCTAACCCTAAACCCATTCATTTCAACAGGGATTACTCTCAACAATTCAGATTAGAATACATAAGATGATAATAGATGCTGGGAATTCCGAAATTGCATCAATTACCCAAAAATATCATAATTTCATCAAAATGAGCAAAAACTCCACATAAAAGAAGTCATCAAACCAAGGCATGTTACATCTCAAAACGTTCGTCTCGATCTGCTCTATCCGAATATATAAGTTTTTTTACTTACAAACCATCCAGAAGCCGGAAATTCCGAAATGTCACAATTACCCGCAATGCATCATGGGAAATTCTCCACTTTTTTGACAAAATAAGTAATAACTCCGTCAAAAATCATCCAATCAACACATATTATATATCAAACGAATCGTCTTGACCCACTCTATCCGATTATATAAGTTTCACGTACCAAATAAATCAGGAAAAAATCGCGAAAAGTAAGACCGCCAGTCAATATGTATACACCATTAATAAGGTCATGGAGCGACATACAACAAAACAGACGAAAAAGAAGATCATTTCTGGGAGTATTTGCCTACTCTTAACAGAAGACGTCGCTGGTGAGTTTTTACTCCTTACAGTTTCCAATGTCTCATACATTTCTAATGTTATGGGATTTGGAAATTATTCTCTTTCCTGTCTAACAATCACCAATGTCGGGCGGTGTATGGGGCTTGGTGTATTGTTTTTCTAAAACCCTCTCCGGGGTGCTTGGAGGTCTGAGCAGTGGCGGAGATGGGAGTCTATGGCCGTGGAATCGCCACATACACGGCCATGGCACCCTTCCTCCGACATTTGTTCTACTTTCTTGCCCTTGGGTTGGCTGTTAATTGTTAATTTTGACTGTAATCATAACCTTAATTTTAACTTAAATTTTAAACTTTATTTATAACTTTAACCTCAATTTCACTTTAAGTATGACTCTAATTTTAAACTTAATTGTAACCTTAATTTTCACTCTAGTTTTTACCTTAATTTTTACCCTAATTGTCACTCTAATTTTTACTTAATTTCTACTTCAAATTTTTTTATAATTTTCTCCAATCCAACTTTTAATCATTCAAACCTTTTTTGTAATTTCGATCGTCAATACAACGCTTTATTATTAGGACCGTTCCTTAATATCAGGAGTATGAGAAGACTGACGCTGGTCTGAGTATACCGCTGTAACATTGTCCTATACACAGCACTACTCACTACCTCTGCGGCCTTTCTCTTATCTCTTATTTTCTTTATTACAACCTTACCTGACCTATATCCAAACCCTAATCACCGACTTTTACCTAACCCTAACCCCGGCGTCTCTACAACAACCTTACCAAGACCCTTATCCTAACCCTAATCACGGACTTTTCCCGAACCCTAAACCTAACCCTAACTCCTGACCCTAACCCTAACCCTTTCCCTAACCCTAACCCTTCCCTAACCCTAACCCTAACCCCTAACCCTAATCCTAACCCTAACCCTTACCCTAACCCTGACCCTAACCCCTAACCCTAACCCCTGACCCTAACCCTAACCCTAACCCTAACCCTAACCCTTCCCTAACCCTAACCCTAACCCCTGACCCTAACCCTAACCCTAACCCTTACCCTAACCCTAACCCTAACCCTTCCCTAACCCTAACCCTTACCCTAACCCCTAACCCTAACCCCTAACCCTAACCGTCGACCTTTACCTAAACCTAACCCTGTCGTCTCGATAACAACCCTACCTTTATCCTAACCCTAACCGCCGTCGTTTACCTAAACCTAACCCTGACGTCTCAATAACAACCCTACCATAACCTCTTATCCTAACCCTAGTCGCCGAACTTTGCCTAACCCTAACCACTCTTAAATAACAAACCCGCTAACGACCAATTCTATCCAATAAATGCTGACAGGATTCTACTTCAAAATGTATTCTCTCAAAGTTCCTACCGAAACCCGGTATGGGTAGATCAAAAACGAGGAATTTTAGAATACAATTGGCATAAAACCGGATACACCCCGTGATTTGATCACCACGGGGGGGGCCTCCCTCGGAGGAGAGTGTCTGGTGATAAATGGCCGAAACACTCTGTGATTCCGAGGTCCACTACTGATGAAATGTATCCCTAAATTTAGGATTTATCCACAAAAATAACTAGTTATTTAAACACGTTTATTCAAACCTAGAGTAAAAATACTCAAAAGACCTGAAATACAGAACCCTTTCCAGGGCAATCCGAAGTCATGTAACTAATCACTCTGGTTAAATTCTTAGAAGACCTGAAATACAGAACCCTTTCTAGGGCAATTTTAAGTCCTGAAATACAGAACCCTTTTTAGGGCAAAAGAATAACCTAAGTCAAGTAACGAATCACTCTGGATTAATTCAAAAGACCGGAAATACAGAACCCTTTCCAGGGCAATCCGAAGTCATGTAACTAATCACTCTGGTTAAATTCTTAGAAGACCTGAAATACAGAACCCTTTCTAGGGCAATTTTAAGTCCTGAAATACAGAACCCTTTTTAGGGCAAAAGAATAACCTAAGTCAAGTAACGAATCACTCTGGATAAATTCAAAAGACCGGAAATACAGAACCCTTTCCAGGGCAATCCGAAGTCATGTAACTAATCACTCTGGTTAAATTCTTAGAAGACCTGAAATACAGAACCCTTTCTAGGGCAATTTTAAGTCCTGAAATACAGAACCCTTTTTAGGGCAAAAGAATAACCTAAGTCAAGTAACGAATCACTCTGGATAAATTCAAAAGACCGGAAATACATAACCCTTTCCAGGGCAATCCGAAGTCATGTAACTAATCACTCTGGTTAAATTCTTAGAAGACCTGAAATACAGAACCCTTTCTAGGGCAATTTTAAGTCCTGAAATACAGAACCCTTTTTAGGGCAAAAGAATAACCTAAGTCAAGTAACGAATCACTCTGGATAAATTCAAAAGACCGGAAATACATAACCCTTTTTAGGGCAATCCGAAGTCATCACGCTGATTAAATTCTAAAAAGACCTGAAATACAGAACCCGTTTTAGGGCAATTCGAAGTCCTGAAATACAGAACCCTTTCTAGGGCAAAAGAATAACCTAAGTCAAGTAACAAATCACTCTGGATAAATCCAAAAGACCTGAAATACAGAACCCCTTTTTAGGGCAATCCGAAGTCATGTAACTAAGCACTCTATATAAATACTAAAGACCAGAAAAAGATGAAAAATCCAAGAACAAATCACTCTGGACAAATTCTAAAGACCTGAAAAACAGAACCCTTTTTAGGGCAATCCGAAGTCATATAACTAATTACTCTGGATAAATTCTAAGACCTGAAATACAGAACCCTTTTTAGGGCAAACCTAAGTCAGTAACAAATCACGCTGGGTAATATGGAATGAGTAGCTGCAGATAACGTGCGTTGGTCCGTGCATTACCTTTGGCTCCCCAGTTCAACTGCCCAGTCGTTGGATGAGGTGGGGGGGGTCATCGTGATAGCTCTAACTACCTAACCCTAACCCTAACCCTAACCCTAACCCTAACCCTAACCCTAACCCTAACCCTAACCCTAACCCTAACCCTAACCCTAACCCTAACCCTAACCCTAACCCTAACCCTAACCCTAACCCTAACCCCTAACCCTAACCCTAACCCTAACCCTAACCCTAACCCTAACCCTAACCCTAACCCTAACCCTAACCCTAACCCTAACCCTAACCCTAACCCTAACCCTAACCCTAACCCTAACCCTAACCCTAACCCTAACCCTAACCCTAACCCTAACCCTAACCCTAACCCTAACCCTAACCCTAACCCTAACCCTAACCCTAACCCTAACCCTAACCCTAACCCTAACCCTAACCCTAACCCTAACCCTAACCCTAACCCTAACCCTAACCCTAACCCTAACCCTAACCCTAACCCTAACCCTAACCCTAACCCTAACCCTAACCCTAACCCTAACCCTAACCCTAACCCTAACCCTAACCCTAACCCTAACCCAAAGCCACAAGAGGGCAGCATTGGCCCATATTGGAACTTTTTTTTTTGGACTCAGCACTTAGAAAGATGTTTCGCTTATAACTCCAGAACCGTAGGTCCTAGAGACTTGAAACCAAGTTATGTCCGACATAATTCGGGCACGCTGAACACACTGGAGTTGTCCCCGAGTCTCTACGACCTTCCGTTCAGGAGATACAGAACTTTTAAACATAAAAACACTGGAAACTCACAGAAGGAAAGCTCCTAGAGCCTCGGGGGTAGCACCATTGGAAAGCCCATCCCAAAATTAGTCTAGTAGGCCACTTTAAATGTCAACTTTACCTTTTCAAGGAGAGTTATTTGACGATGGCCCTTATCCTAGCCCAGCTTCCACATTCAGATTCCACATTCCACATTCAGCTTCCACATTCAGATTCCACATTCCACATTCAGATTCCACATTCAGATTCCACATTCAGATTCCACATTCCACATTCAGATTCCACATTCAGATTCCACATTCAGATTCCACATTCCACATTCAGATTCCACATTCAGATTCCACATTCCACATTCAGATTCCACATTCAGATTCCAACTTTTTACATAGGGTTTTTAGAAAACTTCACTACAGACCATTACCAGACCACTCGAAATGGCCTGAAACGTGCTCATAGACACTTCCTGGGGGAACTTTTTTTTTTTGGACTCAACACTTAGAGATATTTTCAATGACGCCCATTCATTCCCATTGGGCCGACGTTTTCGCTTATAACTCCAGAACCGTAGGTCCTAGAGACTTGAAACCAGTTCCGTCAGACATAATTCGGCCACGCTGAACACACTGGAGCTGTCCCCGAGTCTCTACGACCTTCCGTTCAGGAGATACAGAACTTTTAAACATAAAAAAACACTCATAACTCGGAAAACAAAGCTCCTAGAGCCTCGGGGGTAGCACCATTGGAAAGCCCATCCCAAAATTAGTCTAGTAGGCCACTTTAAATGTCAACTTTACCTTTTCAAGGAGAGTTATTTGACGATGGCCCTTTGGGCCATCCTGGTTAAAACCCCCTTATCCTAACCCTAACCCTAACCCTAACCCTAACCCTAACCCTAACCCTAACCCTAACCCTAACCCTAACCCTAACCCTAACCCTAACCCTAACCCTAACCCCTGACCATTACCAGACCACTCAAAATGGCCTGAAACGTGCTCCTAGACACTTCCTGGGGGAACTTTTTTTTTTTGGACTCAACACTTAGTCAAATTTTCACACAATTTCACTTGTACTCATTTGGCCATAACTTCTGATAAGAAGGTCATAGAGACCTACTTTCAACGGATTTGGAATCAGGAAGAGCCCCTCTTTCAACTGACATATTATGGGCCAAAACTCTACTGCGCATGCGCAGACCAAATCGGCCATAACTCGGGATAGAAACAACATAGAACCAAAATTTCAACGGATTCTGATCCGTCCCCACGCCTAGTATCTTGGTTAAAAATCTTGTGCAGTTGCCCCTCCCCTACCGGACGTTATTCCCAAAAAACCTGTTTTTCCATGTTAAAAAAAGTTTCTCGGAAATGGCTAAAAATTGGTGAGCATGTAGTCCTGGCCAAGGGCTACAACAGGCACTCCTTGGAATTGTGTTGCCCCTCTGCGTTGGGGAGTTACGGAGCTTCAAACTTTTCAAATCGCGATTGCAGTACCCAAAATTGCCACCAGGGGGACGAAACTTTTTCGGCCAATGCGCCTGGTCCCAAGGTATCCATGGATGGTCTCGGTATGAGGTTGCCCCTCTGCGTTCAAAATTTACGTCCAAAAAACCACTTTTGAAAAGTGGGCAGATTGCTCTTAACCTAACCCTAACCCTAACCCTAACCCTAACCCTAACCCTAACCCTAACCCTAACCCTAACCCTAACCCTAACCCTAACCCTAACCCTAACCCTAACCCTAACCCTAACCCTAACCCTAACCCTAACCCTAACCCTAACCCTAACCCTAACCCTAACCCTAACCCTAACCCTAACCCTAACCCTAACCCTAACCCTAACCCTAACCCTAACCCTAACCCTAACCCTAACCCTAACCCTAACCCTAACCCTAACCCTAACCCTAACCCTAACCCTAACCCTAACCCTAACCCTAACCCTAACCCTAACCCTAACCCTAACCCTAACCCTAACCCTAACC